>JAGKQL010001028.1:216443-228818 GCA_018398635.1 Cyprinodon brontotheroides
TATGGTGTGTATTTATGTTATCCTACACTACTACACAACATTAGGCTACCATCAAGGACATGAATGAATTTATACAGGAAAATGAACATTTGCAGGAAGCTGTTTATGCAAAGAAAGAGCTTTTTTATTGAAACACACACAACTATATACAACGCTGCATCCAAAACACATGCTTTCTAAAATTAAAAAGTCCGCGGAAGGGTCCGCTTGCTTCCTCGGGTTGGAGGTAACTGGCAGCAGGCCTCCCCAGGCAGGTCCGATGTGCAGACGCCTAGTGTGCGTGGCCCCTGTTCTTCGCACGCCTAACCGACTGCAGCTTAACACAGAGTTCAGTGAGATCCGCCTACTTAAATGGCGGCGCATCGCATAATCCATATCCAGAGACACCGCCAGGAAGGCGGATCTCCAGAGTTCCACTTCCTCATCTGTTAGCACACTTAGCCTTGCTTTCAGCAGCTGAAAAAAAATGAATCAGCGCACTGCTGAGTGGACAACACATCTATTAATGCACCTGAAAATAGTCACCAAATAAAGTCCTTACCCTTCTTTCTTTTCTGGCTCGACTGAAAGCAGATAGCCTCGACGCTAGCTGCGGTGGCTGGCAGTTTTATATCTGAAGCTCTTCCTGCGCACTGGCCTGAAAATACGCCTTTACAGGTAGTTGGAAAATACCAAATGAGAGTGGTATAAATAAAAATCAAACGCAAGTCACAGTAACAAGGGAAGGAGAAAACATTAAAACAAAGTCACTTACACACAATGTCGCCTTTATCAACATCGTGCAAATCTGGCTCTGGATTATGGTTCGAAAGCAAATCAGGGAGTGTCACCGCCTCATTGTGAGGCAGGACGAAAGTAGTCTGTGCAGAAAACAACAAAAATGTAAAGCTATGATCGGTATCTATCCGTGATCCATTGCCTTTACAAGTAGAATGAAAAGCATAATTCCTTTAAATCTTACCCTTGTCCGTTCATAGCGCTTCGCAATTAGTCTCCGAAGTTGTTAAGACGGCATATTGCTTCCTGTGAATCACAAAAAATACACTTTAATAAAGCTTGTTCTTGCAAGGCTACTAGATAAAGGCTATGCCGCTATTAGCCGGTAGCTTAGGCTAGGCTGCTTTTTGCTTAGCAGGCGGTAATCGAACATATATTTACCGCTAGTATCTCTTCTTTTAGGGTCTTGTTCGATGCAGAGTCGCCATCGCGCCCAAGCAGGTGAGTTTTATCCTCAAATCCAGACGCTCCAGACCGCTGCACACAAAGCAAAGCAGCATCCTCCACTATGGATCCAGGCCGCTCTAAGTTTCTTGGAGATCGTATATGAGCATGCACGTAGATGAACCAGAGTATAGAACATTGGAAAACTCCTTAATCAAAAAATTATCTTTTTTAAATCAAGGCCTTAATTGGCACTAAAATTATTTAAATATGCTTTCTATCTAAGTATTTATAATAAAAAACAAAAGTATTTAAAACAATTTCGCCAGATATATTATATCACTCCGGGGCGGAGAAAAAGTTAGAGGATATATATATAATGTGCATATATGTGTGTGTGTGTGTTTACATACATACAGGAGTCATGGAACTGTGCTTGCAACGCTCTTTCATATTTCATGTAAACTAAAAAACTTGTGTACATGGTTCTTGTTGATGGTATTAAAATCATTTCTAATAGCATTTAAATAGCATTAAATTAGAGCCACTCATTCCTGTATGAACCCTGTGAACGCTTAATTTAATATGACATATTAAAAAAATCCCACTATCATCCAGCATATGTTCAGTTTCTGCTTAAATATATATATATATTTTTGTAGATTTCTGTAACGGGGGGGATAAGGATAATTCAAAACTGCTTTTTATGAATGAACTTTGTTCTCTACTTTCCAAACTCAGCATCTCTTTTTCATTCCTGTAATAAGAAGTTTCCTTTGAATGGATTTGATATAACTTTTAAGCCTCTTGGTATAAAAATAAATATTTTGATGGAGATGAGAAATCTGCTTCCTGGTTGGTGCTTGAATACAATCATTTTTTGGATCCAATCATTTTAAATAAGCGGTGTTAGTTTTTTTAATATATAAGAATTGTGCTATTGTTTCTAGATTTGTTGCTGCTATATTTTAATTCGACCGAACCCGAATCTGTCGATGTTCTTTTTCCTGTTTGCAATTGCGGACCTTGACTAGCCACAGTGTACCAATCTTCACGGTAAACACTTTCCAGCAGGATAGTGCGATATGTTATAAAGTGAATCATCTCTGACTCATTTCTGGAAACTTTTCCACTTTAAGTAATTGTGAATTGAGCATATTGACAGACAAATACTTTCTCTTTCTATATTTCCTTATTTTTTATCTTAAAATGCAAATTTTTAAAAAAATAATTACTGCTCTAAATGTATTGCTCTTGTCGGCTAAAGATCTGTTTTGGTCTCTATACTTTAATTAAATAAATCAATTCAAGCTAAAATGTGAGAGGCTATACTAAGCCTGATCTCTTTGTATCAGAGATTTTCTTAATCAGAAAGATGTCACTTGGGGTAAACCCCTTTTCAAAGCACCCTGGTTTGCATTTGTATAGCTCACAGCATGTTTATTTTACATGTTAAAGCCTCCCCATGAATTCCATGGGAGGTATGGGGGGAACACTGCCTAAGAAAGTCCACGCCAATTTCTGACAATTTACGGAGTTTTTCAACTAAGCCTGCAAATCAGTCGCAAACTGCCGCTTAACCTGAAGTTCCACCGATTAAATCTACAGTGCCGTATATTGATGCAAAAATCCCACTTTTCATGCAGTGTGGGGTCTTTGCCAGGTCCTTTCCTATCAAAAACTTGTCCATGTTAACATGTTTGCCTGCTCTCTGTTCAGCACTATTATTTTCAACAACCTAATGTCGGCGCAAGGCTAACCAGGTTTGTTTACTAGTGAGTCATGGTCATGGCTATGCCAACCAATTTGAAAGAGATGCGTTATTTAAAAATATTATTTGTTAGTTTTATGTGAATAACTTTTATAATGTAGCTATACCAAGAAAGGAATATTTTAATTATTTTTATTCAGTAAAATAATTTCATGTATAACTTTTTTTTCACCATCTTCCCGCAGCCCCTCTGGCGCCCCCACTTTGAAAAGCACTGTTTCAGATGGTGTCCTTAAAACAACATGGGTTACATTAATAATTGGCAATCCTTTTGGGAAAAGCCTGGTCTGATTTGAAGGGACAGCATCCATCCCACTTTGGATGATGCAGCTCTTCTTTCCAGGAATCTGGCCAAATTTATTAGTCCTCCACCAAAGCCCTGACCCCCCAGGGTGTAGACCAGGAAGCAGAGTTGTAGTTTAACACACATCTCTTTAGCTTTCTACTGTTACCCACTCTTTACTCCATTAAGACAGTGTCTTGCCCATGACCAAAATCTAATAAATTAGCAAAGATTCCCAAAGGAATAAATCATGATAATCTATTAATTAAAATAACTCCAATTGGGGAAAAAGTAAAAACGATTAAATGTGGTCTATTTAACATAAGATCTCTTTCCTCTAAAGTCTGCCAGTCAGTGACTTGATTTGTGATAATCACATTGATTTATGTTACCTTACAGAAACCTGGCTGCAGCAAGAGGTTTATATGAGCATAAATGAGGCAACTCCTTTAAACTATTTAATTTTTCACATACCCACAAGTTCTGGGCGAGGGGGAGGAGTAGCAACAATCTTTCAGTCTGACTTACTGATTACTCCAAAGGCAGTTAAGACTTACAACTCTTTTGAACATTTAACTCTTAATTTCCCTCATCCAAATTGCAAAGCAATCTTCTTCTTCCTCTTCTTTTCTTACTTTGTATTGTTCACCAGGTCCTTACTCTGATTTTTTTTCAGAGTTCCTTTCTGATTTGGTATTAAATACTTACAGGGTCATCATAGTGGGAGATTTTAACATCCCATGCTGACATTGAAGGCGATAGCTTAAGAGCAGCCTTTAATGCTATCTTAGGATACTATTGGCTTTTTCAAAATGTGAATAGTCCCACACATTCTCATCTTCATACTTTGAATCTTGTGCTGACATATGGCATAGAATGTTGAGAAATAACAGTATTTCCTCACAACCCTGTCCTCTCTGACCACATTTCAATAACCTTCAGAATTATTTTAACAGAGTTCTCCTCCCCCAAAAGAAGGTTCAATTTTAGCAGAACAGTATCAGATAATGCAGTTATAATTTTTAAAGTATCGGTTTCACTTTCTCTCTCGCTGTCGCAGTGCTGCAGAGTGCAAAAGCTTATTTTATTACCCTTCACAGGTTGATTATTTTTTTAATGGGGTTGTTAGTTCTCTGCGCACTGCCTTAGACAATGCAGCTCCTTTGAAAATTAAAACCGTTAGAAATAGAATAAGCTTGCACCTTGGTTTAATGCAGAGCTGCTCACTTTGAAGCAAAATGCTAGGAAACTGGAGGAAAATGTCGCTCCACATTTTCTACAGGAATCCTACCTAGTCTGGAGAAAAATTGTTTACTGCTGTATAAGAAGGACCCTTTGTAAAGCAAGAGCAGCATATTTCTCCTCAATAGAAGAGAATAAGAATAATCCTTGATATCTTTTTAATACAATTGTCAAACTCACCCAAAGCCATAGCTCTGTTGAACTGTCAACTCCACCTGCTCTTAGCAGTACTGATTTTATGGTATTCTCTATAAGTAAGATTGATATTATTAAAATTAAGATCATCAGCACTCCTCTATCCGCGACTGCTTTGTCAATGGAGGGTTGGGCAGCATCTGAGGTACCCTTGGAATCTAAACCAGGTTTAGACTGCTTTGATCGGGTTGAACTTTCAGAGTTAGCAAAACTATTGTCTTCATCTAAGCCTTCAACTTGTATCTTAGATCCAGTTCCAACCAGGTTATTTTAGGAGGTATTCCCTTTGATCTCCTTCTCCAGTTTAGATGTGATTAATCTATCTCTGTTACAGGGATATGTACCAAAGGCTTTTAAGGTTGCTGTAATTAAACCTTTGCTTAAGAAACTGTATCTTGACCCAGATGACTTGGTCAATTATAGACCTATATCAATCTTCCTTTTTCTTATTTAAAATTCTTGAGAAAGTAGTTGCAAAACAGGTGTCGCGACACTTACACCATAATGACCTTTTTGAAGAGTTTCAGTCCGGCTTTAGAGGTCATCATAGCACTGAAACAGCTCTGGTGAAGATAGCTAATGATATTTTCATGGCCTCAGGTAATGGACTTATATCTGTGCTCGTCCTGTTGGATCTCAGTGCTGCATTTCATACGGTTGACCATAATATTATTTTAGAAAGACTTGAATATTTTTGTTGGCACTAAAGAAATGGCACTAGACTGGTTTAAATCTTATCTATCTGATCGATTGCAGTTTGTTCATGTTATTGACAAATCTTCCTCATGCTCAAAGATTACCTGTAGAGTACCACAGGGATCAGTGCTAGGCGTTAAATAAATAACCAAGCATGTCTCGAAGACATACAAAGCTTGTTGAATCTTAACTTTCTCCTTCTGAATTCAGACAAAACAGAATATTTATAGTCTCCAACCAGAGTCATTTGAAGAATTAGTCAATCACTTCGATTTAAATGGGATTAAACTGATTATCAGATATTAACAGTAAAAATCTTGATGTTTTTCATCAGGACCTGTCATTTAAATCCCATATCAAAAATTTTTAGAATTGCCTTCTTTCATCTTACAGAAATACCAGTAGCTAAAATTGAAATCTCTCTGTCTAGGGTGATGCTGAGAAACTAGTCCATGCATTTTGTTACTTCAAGGCTGGACTATGTCTACTTTTAAGGCTAGGGCTTAAAACCTTCCTTTTTGATAAGGCTTATAGTTACAGAGTAGCTCAGGTTATCCTGAGCTTAGACCTCTACTTATGCTGCTATAGGCTTAAAACTTCTGGAAGACACTTGGACCCCCCATTGTCATCATTCTGTTTCATTCTATCTCTATTCTTCCACTCTGCAGAATCTGTTAGTTCAATCTAACATTATGCTCTCTCTGCTATTTCTCATAGTAGCTTCATCTGGTCTGTTCTTGTTTGGCTGTGACTCCATCCTGGGGAGAAATAGCAGCTGTGCTGCTGCCATCAACAACTTTGTTTATAGATGTAGGAGATTGGCCTGTTTCTCCAGTGTAGTCCTGTCACTCTGACCGTGACTGACTGGATGTACTCTCTTCATCCTCTGACATGGGAGCTCGCTCGGAGCTCATCTGCCTTACTGTGTGTTTCCTGGACGGGGCCGCCTTTTACAGTTGCTTTTTGATCTCTTCTTCTGTCTCCTTGAATCCCAGTCGGACCTCGGCAGATGGCCGCTCACACTGAAGCCTGGTTCTGCTGGAGGTGTTTATTCCTGTTAAAGGGAGTTTTTCCTCTCCACTGTTGCTACCAAGCAAGCTTAGTGTGAGGGGATTGCATTCGAAGCCAATGAGTCGATGCAAATCAAATGGTTTTTCTTAGGTAGAAAACTTTGAATCAATTTGACTGTATGATCTGGTGAAATGTAAAGTGCCTTGAGATGACATGTGTTGTGAGTTGGTGCTATATGAATAAACTGAATCAAATAGAATTAAAATTGAATTAATGAGGAGCTTGTGCAGCCTCTGGAGGGTGAGATGATCCTCGCAGCTCTGACCTAAGTCTTGAGGCTACCAGCAACAAGCAATAGTCAGTTTCTTACCACCTTTTCAACCTGCATGCGAGAATATGAAAAAAGACTGAGCTGACATGAACACATAACTATATAGACTTACATAGTCACCAGGGGTCAAACGTGACCATGTTGGTATAAGATTCTCGACCTGTGCATCCGCAAGATTGATCATTCGTGCTTTAAGCACTGCATCTGGCGGTCAGCAGGCATGAAAGAGAAAGGGATGTTCCAGAGAAAAGTACGTCAAAGATATTTTTCATAGTTAGAGCACTCACTACCTCAAGCAATTAACTTACAGCTCTGACAAAGGTGAGTTGTCTCACTCTGATTGATATAAACCCAAAACCTTTTTATCTGTTTTTAGGATGGATTTCCTTGGACTGATTATAAACTATTTATTATCTAATTTATTTAACTCATCCATGCCATGAATTTCGTGCTGTCTTTTAAGAAAAGGCAGGACAAAAGACCTTTGGATTTAGATGTTGAAGATCAACCAGTTCACATTCTAGAGGTTCTTACTACGTGGAGTCACATCCATCAGTTAGAAACTGGGTTCTTACTTTTTGTCTGAGGGTCCAGGTTCTGACCTAAAGGCTGGGATCCAGTTTTTGGACAAGTCACTCCTCATAGACGGACAGCTGGATCCTGGATGTTTCGCTCTGTCCTCCTTTAGATCCCGATCTTCCATCTTCTGGACTTCAGTCATTCTGAGAGAGAAACCAGAACCAGTCAGTTCCCAGTGGTTCAGGTCCAGTTAGTGTCTTGTAAAGTAGAAAGCTGAATCCCCATCATGTATGTAGAGGACCAGAGGAACCTAATTCCAGCAGGAACCTTCCGAGTCAGAATAGCTAAAGCATTTTTTACTTCAGTTATGCTAAATGCTAATGGAAACTCACTAAAAAAGGTGCAGGCTTAACTACATCTGAGGAATTCAATGACCCACAAACTAATAATTAAAGTTTGGTTTGGAAACAAACTAGCACACAGTTCTTGGTCCAGAGCAAAGTGGAATTAATGTTGAACGGAGATAGTGGGAGAGATTTCAAGAAGAAACCACTTCACCATGAAACTAAATGTCCACAGTGGACCTCTCTCTGACCTCTGTTTGCTGCCTTTTTTCTCCTGTCAGCCACCGTAGCATCAAGGAAGGGACTGAAGGAACGTACTGAGTACTGGGAGAAACTCAACTATAAGGCCCTGAAATGGAAGCTGACTAACATAAGTGGAGCAATATTATTGAAGCAAACTCTAAGTCCAACAGATGGAGACACAATCAGGAGGATTTATCAGAGAGGAGAACTTTGTTCAGGACAGATGCTATGACATCTGTGTGCTGCCATTATTGATCAAGCTCTGCACTGGAGGCAGCATGTTGCTGCAGCTTCCCTCTCATCAGAGATGTTCCTGGAGCTGGAGGACATTCTGAAGCTTCTTTTCTGCAGCTGAACTTCTCAGCTTAAAGCCCCAGTCTGACACCAAATACCATTTTCTGTTCAATCTGACAGAAAAAATGTGTCATAAGAGTTCACTCCATCATTGACAGTCAAGATGGGGATGACACATTTTTTCCAAGAGGACTTGCATGGCACTGAGAAAGACCCCAGGTTTATTTTAGCCAGACTACGCCAGCAGTTCAGCTGCAATGTGATGGATCTGACAAGAAGAGAGACGTCTCAAAGTAAAACACATCTGCTTTGAGATATACAAATAAAATCTGTCAATCAGTAGGGAAAACAATCAGCTTATGTTGTTAAAACACTTTACAGTACAGTATTTCACTGTCTATTTTTATAACTCTTCACTAGTATGTTATTCTTAAACACTTTTCTAAGGTCCACATTTGTGTGACCATTTTTTCTAAATCTTTTTGCTGCTGTAAACACCAGAATTTCCCCATTCTGGAACAATGAAGGGATTTTCTATTCTATTCTATTCTAATCTATTCCAGGTTTGCAGTTGTACAGCAGGTTGGGGCAAAAAGTCTCAATAAAACACTTTAAAAAATAAAACACTTTATCCGTTATAGGAGTTCAGGAGCACTGAAAATTTGCAAAGTAAAGTAATGATCCTAATGGAGCCTCACAAAAACAAAACAACAACAAAAAGGGATTGTACAGTACAAATGCAACTTATCACTCTCCCCTCTTTATGAAAAAAACAACTTCAAAACATTTCAGAGACCGCTCTCTACTTGAATCACCTGTCACTGCCTCACCCAGGACTCACATTAATACAACTGTTGGCACAGCTCTGTTTTCTTTTTCTTTTCAGGTAGTTCATACGTTTATTGAAATCCTCTATCAGCATTCTGCACACACTAGTCCTGGCTTTGAACTGGAAAAAGGCCTGTACTTACTTACCACTTTTTCAAGTCTTGACCAAAGAGCTTTACAGCTGTATTCATTCGGTCACCCTTTCACACACCTTGATGGTGACACGCTACATTGTAGCCACAGCTGCCCTGGGGCTCACTGACAGAAGTAAGGCTGCTGTACACTGCACTAGACAATGCACGGGAAGTACCTTGCCCAAGACACAACAATATTAAAAATTAGAGCTGCGTCTCGAACCGAGAACTTTGCAATTGTAGGGCAAGCCACTGCACACGATGCCACTGTTGCCCCAAATTAAACTTTGCTTTGTAGCCATGCGGTGTGTTTTTTATTTTAATGTTTTGTTTTACTTTAATTTATTTGCCCCTTTCAAATGTGGGACATCAGTGACAGAAGGGAGGAAAAAAGACTCAACAGATTGGGAGCCTTTCTCTAATGATTGCAGTCAGTGTGACATGGAAAAAAAATGGGATTAGAAGATTTAAAAAGTCCAGACACAACCGTTGTGATCTTTCAGCAGTTTATTATGTTTAAACATGATTATATCAGTTAGTGACAGCTGACTGACCTGAGATCTTTTGGTCCAGGATCATAACTGAAGCCTTTAGAAGGTTGTTTGGAAAGGTCACTATTTTTAGAAATGCCACTGGAGGCTGGAGACACTGCTCTGTTGTCCTCTCTGTTCCCCTGATCAGTCTTATCTTTGCCCATGCTTGATCCCATCTGAAAAAACAAACAAACAGAGACACTAAGATAACATGTTAATCATCAGCCCCAGTTTTCCAGTCAGCTGCTCTCTGATCTTTGGTGTAAAGCAGGGTGTTGGGAGGATGGAGCTAGAATATCCATATACATCTGGCCAAGTATCAGATGGATACTATCAAGGTCAATCAACACTTAAATCTCAGACTCACTCTTGTATGCACTGCTGCCTGATTCATCAAAAACTCAACAGCCAGGCTGCCCACACCCCCATTGCTGTGGTTTCATTTGTTCTGCACAGAAGGGAAGACTCACAGTGAGACCTATCATTTAAAACTAAAGGGATAGTACACCCAAAACATGATAGCCTTCATTTTTTAACAACTGACCTCCATTATTTGAATTCTATAGTTTTTAATACCTGAGTGAACTTCAGCATGTGGGATGATGTCAGTGGGTGTGTATTCCTTTGCTCTTCGCGGCACTGTCGTTCTATAGTTTTAATAACTGAACACAGATGAGCGGAAAAGCTTCAGAAAGACATGGAAAGAAGCAAGAAAAGCAAAGATGGTTGGCGAAAAAACAAAGGTTTGCTGCCAAATATGGTAACTTACACCCAGTGGTTATTGACTGCATGTGTACTGTCAGATGCTGGAACAAATTAGATGTTCTCTTCAGCACTCAACTAGTAGAATTTGAAGTGTGTGTGTGTGTGCTGTGTGTGTGTCATGTGTGTGAAACTTGTGTGTGGGTGTGTGTGTGTGTGTGTGTGCGTGTGTGTGTGTGTGTGTGTGTGTGTGTGTGTGTGTGAGAAATGGGGTGGCCTCTGTGGCGGTCATTGGTCCATTTGTGGGTAAATCTAAACTTCCCCAGATAATCTATAAACTATAGCAGTGATTCCTAATGGGGGTACACATATCACTAGTGGTACCTGAACACATTGCAGAGGGTACATCAAAACATTTCACATTTTATTTCCCATATAAAAAATAGTGCTAGGATGTATTTTTTTCTGTAAGGACCCACATAAAAACTAAGGTAAAAAAAACCATGTCACAGTTAAAATCTGCCTGACAGAGTATTGGTGCTGTGCACCTGCACTAAGCTCTGGAGAGCGAGATGACAGATGTAAAGTCAAAGGTCACAAGAGAAGAACATTCCAAAGCAGTTGCAGCCATGGTTAATTGCTAAAATTTCCTATTTTTTAAATTCAGGTGAGTGTTTGGTAGGGTCCGAGAAATGAAAAAAAGTGACCAAATCTAAATTTCGGGGAGACAGTGAAGATAATATTTTTTTTACAGATTCACTTCTACTTCGCAGATCCACCGCAGCCCCAGTGATTCTTCTGTGAAGAAATCCCGGGAGGTGGCTCAATGAAGCCAGCCCATTACAGTGGCACCAGAAAACAAACACGCAGGAAGTGTTTGTAAAACTGAGATCTTTTACAAACGAAAGCTTGATGTGGTGTGATGTGGAGAAAGAATACTATGAACTGAGGAAGAACGCAGTGTTTAAAATTTTGCCTTTAGGTGCTATATGTTTGAGGTTAGGTATAAGTAAATTATGGTTAAATAAATTTCTCGACTGTGAGGTTAATAAAGTCAATTAAGTTCTCAGCTTTTACACACATAAAAACCAAGCAGAGGAACCGACAAGATGTGGAAAACAGACTGGTAACAGCTGTTTCTACTCTTCCTCCAGCTCTTTCAGAGCTCATCAAAGATAAGCAAGATCAGGTATGTCATTAAAGCTCAAATGAATCATAAACACTATGTAAAACTGATATAATGAATCTGAATATAATAGCCAGTTTCACACTGCACTATTTAAGCATTGATCCGTTGCTGCTTGTTATGCCACGCCGAGCAGCTAACGTTGTAACTGTTGATCACATGTAAGGTGAACTCCTTGTAGTATAAGTTTTTCTAGCCAGATGAACCATTTGTGGCATAATTCATGTATTGTAAGATGCAGGGCCAAAGGGTTAACAATGACACTGCCACAGCAGTCAAAAATTTGTATGCTCTTCCGGATTCAACACCTGTCAACTACCTGTCACCTCCTGGTTTATATACTGGAGCTGACAGCCCCATCTAGTGACCAAAAAAAAAAAAAAAAATGAAACAAACAAAAATACAAATTTTTAGCTCCAATACACCGGCCCCTAAGTGGCATATTAAACAAATATTCCAATTTTGAAAACAATAATTATACAGTGGGCAATATGTGACACAAATGCAACATTAACATTTATTTAGACACCATACACCATGAAAAGATTGGAAGTTGGTCTCCCAATAATGTTGGACTTAGTTTTTCAATTTTACTGATATCACAAAACCAGGACTTCCTGGAAACAATTCCAAAACCTTTCCAAGAGTCCAGTATGCTCGAGGTGCAGAAAGATCCATTATGGCCAGAATATCTCTAGCAACGAGATTTTTTCGCCTCTCATCCCATTTCTGCCTTTCTTGAAGCAAAGGTAATTATTCTTGAACCTTTCCAAAACAGGTCACCCAGGTGTTGAGATATATTGCCACAATGGAGCCAAATCAATTTGATGAACCATATCAAACCTGTCATGATCGGTTCTCTAAAGGAGACCCAAAGATGCAGAACACCACTGACGGACACA
>JAGKQL010001028.1:233818-246569 GCA_018398635.1 Cyprinodon brontotheroides
GAAGACAGCTTATGTAGTGGATCCTCTGATGATCTTGATGAGCTGCACCTGCGCAGGAGGCTCCCTCAGAGGATCCACGGCGGACTCTGCTGGAGAAAGATGGGATTTTCTCCAGCTCCCAACAAAACCCTCCCCTCCCTTTTCACAAAGAGAACAAAAGTCTGGTTCTGGAAAGCTGTCATGCATTGGACCAATCAGCTTACAAGAGGGCTGGAATCCCAACAGCAAATACCCCTACATTATTCAGGGTTTAAATCCAAGCGCGGAAAGGAAATGGGCTCTTTCACTGGGTTTTGCCGCCTGTGAGGAGAGGCCTATATTTCACATGAAATGTTAAAGAAAGCTAGCTGGACGTAGCTTTCGTTTTCCTGCATCAAAAGTCACGGATCGCAGTGTCCCATCATGCATAATGCCTGCTGAACTGGGTGAGACGCGGATCTCCAAAGCTAAACGCTCTGTGGATTTTCCCCCTTTATTGAGGACCTCGCTTCTGAAACCACGGCCTATCTGCAGGGGATGCCCTTGCTTTCGATGGCCGTAAGTAACCTTCGTAGATTTATTTTTTTTTTTTTACAGTGTCCTGTCTGGCAATGTGGCGATAAGAATAATTGTCTTGATGCCAAAAAGAGCCCAACAGATTTTACTTTCACAAGTGTAGCAGTATGGCAATTGCCATATTGCTCCACTTGTTTCACGCATATAAATTGCTTTATTATAATTATGCAGAGAAATCCTCTTCCATCTATCACCACCCCCCATCCCCCCTCCGAGATCTAATCCCTCCCCTACAATAACATTCAAACTACTCACCACACAAGCGACAAAAGACATCCAGGCCAAGATCATTCCTACTCCCCCTCCCTCCCCTTCCCCCACTTACAGAGTGCAAACCCGTGAGGGTAAGCATCTGCCATACGATGTTAATTTCCATGCCCCCTTACCAGCTCAACAAGCCCCGAGGCCCCACAGCCCACCAGAGGCCTCGGCAGCAGGGCCGGACAACCGAGTGTACACCGGTCCAGACCCCAAGCAGCATACCCCACATAGCCTGAACCCCTGATGCCCTGCCGGGGCACCCACCTGAGGGCAACGCACCCCAGGGAGCCCAGACCCACCCCGGACCCAACCTGCTACAGCACAGCTACGATGGCCAGAAACCCCTGGAGAAAGCACCCACACCCCCCACCCTGACATTATTTCTCGATTGACCCCTTTGACACCGGTCCTAGAACACCAATCCAAAGAAGAAGAAGTCCACACATCAGCATCAAAGCTCAAATCCCAAGGGCCATTCCAAGCTCTGATGCCCCTACTCCCCCAGCCCCTCCAGGACACAGCAGAGCATCGCTGGTCTCTGTTGGGGTCATCCCTGGGTTCTGACTCACCTGAACCCAGGCCACTGACAGGAGCACCCAGGGAGCCCTCCAGACAATGCGGTCATGCCATGCGGGACGGCCAGATGCTGAAACCTAGCATTAATATGATCCAGGCAACAGATCTGCTGAATTGATGCACTGAGTTTATCCTTACTTTTCCAATTCATGAGGATAGTTTTCTTTGCAATACATAATGCAGTGAAGGCCACGCAAACTGATTTTTTTCCCCATAGAGCTTCCCTCAAAGTCACCCAGCAAGCAAACTGAAGGGGAAAGTGAGATTTTACAACCCAGGCACAGTGATAGATCCTTACATACCTGCACCCAGAACCTCTGAACCGTCGTGCATAACCATAACGCCTGAATATAATTATCAGGATGATTGCCTGTGCACTGTGGACAGATGTTAGATTGTGCAAAACCCATCTTCAATAATCTTTGGCCTGTATAGTGCACTCTGTGGAGGATTTTGTATTGTATTAATTGTAAATTGGGGTTTCTAGTCATGTTAAAAGTTCTTAGAAATATCTGAGCCCAGATGTTTTGTTCAAAGCTGACTGATAAATCCTCCTCCCATTTAGTAATAATAGGAAGAGATATTTTATCATCCAGTTTAATCAATGTCCTGTATAATTTACAGTATTTTTCTTTTTGGGTGCTAGGTAATTCTAGTAACTCTGATATATTAGTTGGAATTTGTAAACCTCCATCAATATGCTTAAATTTGTTTCTAATTATAGCTTTAATTTGCTCATATTCTAAGAATTTATTTTTGTTAATGCATTATTGCAAATTTAATCTAGAAGCAAATGTGATAAACTCTGTACCTTCCAAATAAATGATCCAGATAGTTAATACCTTTTGTATTCTTCCAGTACGGAAAGTTTATCATATTATTGTTTTGTAGAATGTCAGGGTTATTCCAGATGGGTGTACGACTGCAAGGGATAAGTGATGACTTCATCAATTTTAGAAATTCCCACCATGCTGTCAGGGAAGAGCTGATGTTAATATTTTTAAAACATGGGTGCCGTTTGATCTTAGAGCTAATAAACGGCAAATCTGAAATTATGATATTACTGCATATTTCCTGTTCTGTGTCTCATCCAGGGCTCATCTAGGGGATTATGCTTGATCCATTTAGAGATGTATTGTGTAATCTATTTGCTTAGTAGTAGCTTTGGAAGTTAGGGAAATCTAGTTTTCTGTAATGTCTTTAAGCTGATACGAGGGGGTTTGTCCTTCCAAAGAAATTTAGAGATGGAAGAATCTAGAGATTTAAACCAGTCAGATAATGGGTTTATTTGGGGGTAATTGAAATGTGGGATGTGGTTGGAGTTGTGGTAACTTAGCTAATTTAGTTATTAAGATGACACAGTAATTCCTAAATATTGGATATTTCCTGTTGATCAAAATTATAGACCTGTGGGATTCTGTACAAAGTTAAATCAATTGGAAGTACTCATAGATAGTTAAGCACCAATTTATAAAGTAATCTGAGACTTTTGAGAAAGATTCTAGTAATCTAATTACTTGAGAGAGGCAAGTGTTTGAGTGCTGGAGATAAAGTAATACATCATCTGCGTGAAGACTAATTTTATGCTCTATTTTCATGCCTTTTATACCTTTAACCACATTAGTTTGTCTGATTGTAGCAGCTAGAGGCTCAATGAAAATAGCAAAAAGTGAGGGGGAGAGCGGGCATCCCTGTCTGGTGCCCCTCTGGAGACAAAAGCTGGAAGATGTTTGATCATTTGTCCTGACACAGGCTGTTGGGAAGCTGTTTAATATTTTTAGCCAATTTATAAATTGGTTAAAAATCATAGATTTTAAAAAACCCATCAAGTTCCTCTGCTCTAGCATCAGACTGATCTAAAATTCTTCCGAGAACGGACCCTGGTGAGACGGACCCGCACCGAGCTGAGGCTGAACCGCGCGCGTCTGCCCCCCGCTTCCTTCCCTGGACTGCAAGGCATCTCAAAGTTAAACCCGTCCACTTTTCTATTTGATGCTTTAATGAGGTGCTGCACAGATAAGAGTGAAATCTCGAACTGCCTTTTCTGTTGCTGCGTATGGCCACGTGGTTGAGAACCATGTATTGTTACACTCTGCCTCCCACTCCTTCCTTTCATTGTATGAAAAAGGGGGTTACACACAGACACACACACACTGCCCTGCCCCTCCCGTTTGCTGAACAAACTTTTGCTGCTCCTGTTTAAGATTGGTTGTAACATGCTTGTGTTGTTCATTCATTTTTAACCATTTATCATTTAAGCTGAATGTATTTACATTGTTTTAATTGCACTGTTGTTATTATCATATCTGCTGCTATTCCAAACGGACATTATTGAATGTATTAACATCTGGCCTATCTTGGACAATCTCAGAAGCCATTTAAAGGGACTCCAAGGGTTTTATTCTTTTTCTTTCAAAACTAGTCACTTAGTCTACCTCGTTTATTTTCTACTGTCGTGTAGTGTTTTGCACTGATGTTAGATTTCTTTAATCTTGAGTTATTACAATAAAGACATCATTGTTTAACTTACAGTTGTTTATGATTCATATACAAATGGTTTATCACTCAGGCCAGATCTACCCTCTTTTGGTAATAGTTTGAATAGACAGAGATAAATAGTTCTTTGATTGATAATTAATAGCTCTGCTGAAAACCTAGCCTAGGTCACTTAAGTGGGGAGGATACCTGGATTTTAACAGCCGATCCAGGAACCATCCAGAGGTCAAAAGCAGAAAAAGCTGGTAAGTAAGCAAATTAGAGCTACAGTTATTCAACTAAGAAGACTAAATTGAATAAGTTAAATTATTAACTACAACTCCAGTTCTAGTTTATCATTAATTCATTATCTGCAGGGCATCATTTTGCACAATGCAGGTATTGTACCTGTTTCCATCTTCTTCTTCCATACTGATCTTCCAGCTCAATTGTTCCAGCGGGGAGTGAAGGCTTTCCTCGAAGCAAGAGCAGATGATTTGGGGTAAGTGGCTCCAAATCATTTGAATTATCTGAGAGGGTTGTAATAGGGTGGTCATTCAAGATGGCTTCTGCTTCACAAAACACTGTACTAAGACCTTCATCATCAAGAATTTGCTGATGCAGCACTGAGATAAGTACTTTACTCACCAGACGAATCATTAGCTCACTGGAAAAACGATCTAGAAATAAGTAAAAATGTCTTTATTTAAGTGTATTTACCCTTAATTTGAGTAGGTAAATGAGATAGTTTGCCAATGGAATCAGCATTTTTACTCTTAAAATAAGATAATAAGATAATATACACTTAAAATAGAAAATTGCAATTGTGTTTTCTAATTTTAAGTGTAAATTGTCTTGTTCCATTGGCAAAATGTCTTTCTTATCTCCTCAATCCAAGAAAAAATGCACTTAGTTTAAGAAAAAATGACTTATCTAGATGTCCATTTTTTCCAGTGCTTCCAAACACCACCAAAATGAGAAAGCAGGTGGATAAAAAATCCAATCTATTTCCACCTGTGCCAAAAATGACTTTATTGTGTCCTGATCTAGATTAACAAGAGCTTGTTTCTGTTCTCTCTCAGCACCAACAAAGTTTGTTCCGTTATCAGACCATAACTGTCTAACTTGTCATCTTCTGCTGATAAATATTCTTAATGCATTGTGCAAGAATCTGTATCAAGTGTAGCTGATACAGCCAAAAGATGGCTTGACTTCCCAGGCAAGTAAATGAAACACCATATCTCTTGCAGCATGTTCTTCCTCTTTTAACTTCAAAAGTCCAAAAATAATCAATCCCAGTATTAAAAAATGTAGGATTGTGCTGGAGAATCCTTGCAATGGGCAAGTCAGCCATTTTTTCATTAAGGGTCAACTGTTATACCGCCTGCAGATGCTGCACTCACCAATAACCTTTCTCACAGCTGAATTTCCCTTTGTAATCCAGAACGTTTTCCTTATGGCCAACAGTTTATGTGCCCGTCCTTCATGTCCAAGTACTTGATGAAAATGCGTAAGGATTAACTTGGAGATGTGTTGTTCTTTGGCCAGAATTATCAGATGTTTTACTTTGTCTGGCATTGCACTTCTATGAAGCTGGCATCCAACTCTTAAAACTTTATCAGAAACAGGATCTAACACATAGATAGAGCTCATACGGCTCACTTAAGAGTTGTGTAACAAAGTTTCAATCTCATGTTGGATTTTCTGCTGCTGACAGTACAGAATGATGAAGATCATTTTGTCAATGACCAACTTTCATCTTTTGAGTGATCTGTGGTCCTTTGGCACCATCGTGTGTTCATCTAATCCACAACTGTGTTGTTTTCCATTAAACTGTCCAACTGTTTTCTCCTTCCACATTTCTCCTTTAAGACAAACTTCAGCCTTGGGTACCGAGCCATTTCTCTTTTAAGTCTTCTCCAGTTAGAAAAATTTGCAATAAGCTGGTCAGTAGGTGTAGGACTGTCAAGGCCAATGATGTTAACTGCAGCCTCCTTCTTAATCTCTTTGTTGCTGACATCCAATTCTACATCAATCACCCCTTTAGTCCACTTTTCTTCATCTTTCCACAAGAACTCTGGTCCATCCAGCCACGTCCTGGTTTTCAGTAAGTCGGAAACTTTCATTCTACGAGACTCATAATCAACGGAATTTTGTTTGTATTGACATGATTCTACTGAGTAGGTACAGAAAAAATTTCTGATGGTTGCAATTTTATTTACAACAAATGTGTGAAAGCATCTGTCTTCATTAATGAATTTCAACACAGATGTGCTATCAGTCCAGAACATTGATTTATCCAGTTGCATATTCAGCTCTGCTACGACCATGGCATCCACATTCACAGCTAAGACAGCAGCTGAAAGTTCAAGCCTGGAAATGGTGATAACTTTCAGTGATGTTACTCTGGCATTCCACATAAGGAAAGCAACATGAATGATGTTTTCATAAGGTATCATACAAATGTACACAACAGTTCTATATCCAGTTTCACTAGCATCTGAAAAATAGTGTAATTGTGCATGCTTTATGGTTCCAAACCCCACAGGCTTTATGCAGCAGTCAACACTAAATGAAGACAGTAGCACAAGCTCCTCCATCCATCTTTTCAATTTTTGTAAAATGCCTTGTGGGAGTGCATCATTCTAGCCATAGCTTCTTCTACACAGTTCCTGCTGTATAAGTTTTGCTTGCAATGTTAATGGCATCAGAAAACCCAAAGGGCCATACAAAGAACTATTCACAGATAACATTCCGTTCCATTTATCCCCCTGCACAGCTGGGGGATAAAGCATCTCCAAATAGATGGACCTTCATCTTATCAGGTACTGGTTCCTGTGTAATGTCCCCATTTGGCCACCAGAGAAAGCGGAGGAAATCTTGATCTCCTCCTGGCTCCCATGGTGGGGAATGTACCAAATCCTTCCATTGTCAAAATGCAAAAGATGCTCAGGTACACAGAATGTGTACCCGCATTTAATTATGTTGTTCATATACTCCACATACTCCTGGTGAAAGTTGTGATTAAACCTGAATCTTTTCCTTAGACTTTGTATTACAATATCATACCAACTTTATTTATGAAGCACTTTATGCATCGGACAGGACCAAAGTGCTGTACACAATCATAAAATACAATAAAATTATAAAATAGAAAAAAAAAAGAAGAAATATTGGAGTATAAATATTAGTATACAAAGAGAATAAAAAACAAAAGTAAAACCTCTCAAATTGTGCCAAAAGCCTAGGAAAAAAATATGAGTCTTAAGAAGGGACTTAAAAAGCAGCAAGAGAAGAGGCCTGTGTTATGCTCAGAGGCAGATCATCCCACAGCTTAGGGAGCTGCCACAGAAACACAGTCTCACTGGAGCTTGCATTTTGTCTTGGGACCTCAGAAGCAACTGATCAGCTGACCTGGGGAACAGGGAGGGTGTGTAAGAATGCAACAGCTCAGACAGACAAGAAGGGGCAAGGCCATTAAGAAGTTTTAAAACAAATAAAAGAATTTTTAAATCAATCCTAAAATGTACTGGCAGCCAGTGTAAGGAAACTAAAACAAGGGAAATGTGGTTTGAATTTTTCGTATACCTGTTAAAAGACGTCGCAGCAGCATTTTGAACCCTCTGAAGATGGGAATTATACAAGTCACTGACCCCTGTATAAAGTGAGTCGTCCACAGTTATCCAGCCGTGAGGTCCACAAATGCATGGATCACTGTTTCAAAATGTTGTTTTGAAAGAATGGGTTTTACTTTTGGCTAGCTGCCTTAAGTGGAAAAAGCTGGACTTTATAACAGCTCTGATGTACGCTTCCATTTTAAGACCAGCATCCATCTTAAAGTTAGTAATAACCGGCTTAATGTACTGAGCCAAGGAGCCAAGACTGGTCCAGGAATCAGCAGTGGATCTGCCAAAGATCATTACCTCTGTCTTCTCTTCATTGAGTTTTAAAAATGTAGGGCCACCCAGGCCTTCACATCTTCAAGACATAAAAAACAGAGACCGAAGAGAGGTGGAGTTTACATTCTTTAGCGGTATATCTGTGTGTCATCTGCATAGCAGTGAAAGGGCAATCCAATGTTTTCTAAAAATAGAGCCGAGAGGAAGAAGGTAAAGTGAAAAAAAAGGGAGTGGGCCTAGAGGCCAACTGAGTCCTGTGGGACACCACACCACAGTGGAGCAGAGGGGACCTATGGCCATCAAAGAAAGACACAAAAAGTATGTTCAGCCAAATATGATCTAAAAACCAATCTAGAGCTATGTGACGATGCCCACCCTTACCGTCCCAGGCGGAAAAGTAAAATGACATCATCAACTGTATCAAAAGCAGATGATAAATCCAACAACACCAAAACAACAACGCCACCTGAATCAGTATATCATTAAAAACTTTTAAAAAGGGCTGACTCTGTGCTAAGTGAAATGGTTTAAAACCAGACTGAAAACCTCTATTATGCGTTCATTAAGATGTGCTTCATTAGCTGATTACAGACTATTATCTTCTAAAGAATTTTTAATAAAGGCAATTTAGAGATAGTCGCATAATTTGCCAGAACAGTAGGATCCAAAGCTGGTTTCTTAAGTAGAGTACAGCGCAGAACTGCATGTTTCAGAGCTTTAGGACCAATGCCCGAGGACAAGCTACTATTTACAAGAGCAAGGAGATTGTAAAGGACCTATAGCAGAGAAAGCTTTCTTTAAATAATTGGGCTAAATAACATCATCTGGAGAACCAGCGTTGGCCTTAAGTGACTAACTACCTCCTGCAATGATTGCAAGCTCACACATTCAAAGCTGTGGAAAACACCAGAACAAGGCACACAACTGAAGGATCATAAGAAGAGGGGAGAATCTGGGCCCTAATAGAAGCAACTTTATCATCAAAAAATAAGTTTTCCCTTGCAGCAGGTGAGGTCTCCATAAAGCCACTCTGTGAATAATTTAGAACAGAGTTAATAATTTTAAATATGATAGCAGGATTATGTCTATTTGATACAATCGAACCCAACAGGTATTTTCTTTGGCTGCATTTTGCAATCCTTTGATAACGGCGCCAACATTCCTTTGTTTGGAGAGACACGTGTAATTTGTCCTTTCTCCATTTGCGTTCTGCTCTGCGACAGTCTCTCCTGGCAGCCCGAGTGAACTCATTTAACCAGGGTTTATGCTTGGATTTTGGAAATCTAATTTTTAGTGGTGCCACCAAATCCAAGGCTGCTTTACTGGTAGAGAATAAAACCAGTTGCTGAGTTCCTCAGTGTTATTTCCCACTGCCTCTGGAATGGTACAGTTCTGATTAAAAACAGAAGAAAACTGACCAGCAGTAGTAGGGTTAAAAACACAACAGAGCCGAGATGCAGCTCGAGTTTTAGCTTGAGAACTCAGTCATATTTTGGCATGATATCGGCCAAGAAATCAGAAAAGTTGTTTATAAAGTTTTTGTTATACTTTGGTGGCCGATAGACTGCAGCACACAACACAGTGTGAGAGCTGCCAAGTTCAAATAGCCTCAGCTCAAAGCTACTAAACAGGGGTACAGGCAACTGCTTGCAAGTAAAACTCCTTTTAAAAACAGTCATTATTCCTCCACCAGATCCCGACATCCTTGGAAAATTAAAATAGCTGCTGTTCCCTGGGACAAGTTCATTAAAAATGCTGGAGTCACCCAAGTCATGTGTCCATGATTCTGTTATAAATAAAACATCTAATCCTTGAGAGGAAAAGAAATCCCTAATTACGAAAGTTTTATTTGCCAGCGACCTGGCATTTACCAAACCGATCCTGACAGAAATCGGTGGATCCACATCATCAGCTGCCATCCGGGACTCCCGGCAGAGAGTGCGCAGGTTGCTAGGATTCACCCTGCGTCTACAGGGCCGAGAAGTGCAGGGACTACAGGACTGGAACGCTCCATCCCGGCCTCCACCGACAGGAACCAGACAGGAATCCACAGGATCCAACACACGCAATGGACAGGAAAGGCGAGGCACCAGACCACACATCGCGGAGGCAGAGAAACCGCAGCCGCAGGGCAGCCTTCAATCGCACTAGCCGACCGCTGCGCCTTCCACGGCGGTGCGCCCGCTTCCAACGGAAAGGCAAAATCCAGAAACGACACAGGTGAGCTGGAATGCCCAACGGCAGGGTTGAAGTTTTTCCTGTATTATACGTCCTCAGTAACGTGTTTCCAGCTGAGGCACCAATGTCCAGCAGTGTTTGGCGATCATACATAATCAGAGAGTTTACACACGGTGATGTGATGGTCGGGGGCAGGCTGGGGCAGAGTTCAAGTATTGCTGCATATTTCTGGATCTTTGCATCATGTATTGTCTGGTTTCAATCACTGTTTTCTCCACCATATTATTCATGTGTGAATGGGGACAGCCATGTTGGACCCTGAGAATCCAACCAGCTGCACTCATGATTTTAGTCCTCACCCTGTTGGACATGATTCATGTTTGGAAATCTGTAAATGTCCTCAGAATCTTCTCTGAAGAAGAGACTTTGCTGTTAATCTGGTCTGCAGGTGCTAAATTGATAACGAGTAATTAAGTAGAGTAAGGAAGTAAATGTACTGTGTAAGTTTGGAATTATGGAATATTTCAATGGTTTCTGACAAAGTTCAAATCTTTAGCTAAAGTTCTTTAAGCTTAACTTATTTTATCTACTATTGTTTGTGAAAGGGGAAGACAAAATATGATCTTTTCTTCTCTCAGCTCCTTTAATTCAGAATGTTAGTAACTTTGATTCACAGTTTTTCTCCACATGAGCTCATAACGGGTTGACCCTTTCCTGGACCACAGAACGGACCAGACCTCTGACCAATGGTCAGACTAGGACTGACAGGTGACACATTAAAATGATAAGTTAGAGACTGCTTCACTGAAAGACCAAAGTGCTTGGAGATACTCCTGGACTATTATCTCAGCCATCCCTCGGCATCAGAAGATGTGTCTTAAAGTCATCAAAAGAAAGTGATCAGAGCATCAGAGATGCTATATGGTCCGATTGGCAGCCTGTTGCAGGTTAATGATTGAAAATATTGAAGTTATATAAAGTTACAGCAGCTGCTCTTTGATCTGTGAGCTGAACATTAAATCTGTTTTCAAAGTAACAGCAGCTTTCGGACTCAAAGGACTGACAGCAGGGAATAAGTCCAGGAGTTTGTCTTTTTCTGCAAAGACCTGGTCCAGACAGCAGAGCTGCAAAGTAAAGAAGTTTGTAGGAAGAAACTGAGTAAGTCAATCGTTGTTCTGTTTAATCTCTGTCTAAGCTAAGATTTAAGACTCCAGATGATACATGAGTTTGATCCAATGGGACTGCCACTACTTTCTGCTCCAACAGACAACCTCTGACTCTAATGTTCTGGTTATCTCATGGAAGACTCTCAGACAGGAGTTCTGATATCAGGTCGTGGTTCTGAAGAGGACGGTGATACTGGACTCCACTTGATCTTTAACTTTTTTATGGCAGATCAGAGTTCATGTGTGTTTGGAGCCTGTTTATGAAAGTGGAATAATGCTGACTCATCAGTAAGCGATTGCAGAGGGATTTCCATTGAGATGGTTTAACAGAAAGCAGTGAGCGCACCCTGCTGGTTCCTACCCATTTTAAGTGATTAGAGTTGATGCTCTGGTGAATGACAAGTGTTTTCTCCTCAGATAAAGGTCAAAGCTGTTTGAGCTGATGTAAAGTGAGCAGCATGGATCAGTGTGAGGACAGAGAGGACAGACTCCCCCCCTCTAAAAGCACTCTGCGTGGAGAATATGCGGACCAGAGCAAAGCTAAGAGGTTAGATCACCATCTCTAACTGACCAAGACTCTTCTCCATGTCAGAGCTCAGCATGAACATCACCAAACCATCTTTATTCACAGGAAACAAACAGAACCTGAACCAGAACCCAGCTGTGTGTCCTTGGATAGCGACAGGTCAAAGGGTCGCCTTATCAATTTTAAATCAGACCAACCTTCAGGTTCAAAGAGGTGAGCTCTGTCTGCCCATTTTTCCTCCAAATGTTTGAAAATGAACTGACCCAGCTTAAAATGTTCTATTCAGAATTTTTTATTCCTTTTATTTTAACTAATCCATGAACCCTCCTGTTAGCTCTCTGCAGATGTTGGACCATGTGTATTATCTCCGGATGTAAACCTCCAATTTATCTTTGCACTTTGTTCTTTTTGATTAACTTGCTTTTATTGTTCTGACATAGATTGCAACTATATGTTTTAGCGGTGATACCGACGGTGTCGATGCAGTCCCATTTCCAGGTAGGAAAAAAGCGGAAGCTGGGAGCATTTCTAGGAAGGTGTCAGTTTCCATGAGAGGACAGGACACTTGCTGGTCCCACATGTGTTAAGCTTTGGCCAAGATTGTGGGTGAGTGTTTTGAAAGAATGGGGGTTATGCTAAGTTTTATTAGGACAAATGCTGATTTTTATTGTTTGATCCTCCGCATGGTCTCCTAACAAAGAAAGAACAAATTAAAATTAGCATTTGCCCTAATAAAAATCAGAATAACAGTAACAACTTTCTTTAAAAACACTTACCCACAATCTAGGCCATTGCTTAGCACACCTGGGACCAGGAACCTTCCTGGCTTCTCATGGAAAGAGAAATGCTCCCATCCTCTGCTCTTATCCTGCCTGGATGTGGGACAACAGCAACACCCTCAGTACCACCCATAACATATAGTATCTTATGGAAAGATGGCCGCGGGCGAGAGAGGGACTTTCACAGCGCTCCTTGTCTACTGTTTGCCTACAAAGATTTCAAAGCCGATTCATGTTGATTCAGTTCGGACACTTTTCAATGGTCAAAAAATCAGGACACCTTCAGTCGATCAGGACACCTTCAGTCGATCATCTGATTGCCTCAGGACGGGAGAA
>JAGKQL010001029.1:0-10037 GCA_018398635.1 Cyprinodon brontotheroides
TGACGCCTGCAACAGGTTGGAAAAATATCAGATATATAGAGTCTGTTTTATTTCTGGACATTTAAAAAAATATATATATATTGCTGTTTACATATTTCTGGATCATATAATTTAGCTATCTGTACCTGCTAGTTTCCTGAGAAGGTCTGAAGCCAGAGTGTCTGTGGACGGGCGCTTCCCTCGGGTGTAAGGCCAATGATGGCGCTCGGACTCGCCCGGGGCCATCGGGTGAGAGTGCGACACCAGGTTCATCCTGTTGCTCCCCCTCCTCTCCACTCCCAGGATGCAACTGGGCCTTCTGAGTAGCCTCTGCAAGGAACAAAACACGACTTTAAATCACAAAGCAGACTTTACCCCCCAACGGTCAAAGGTCTGCAGAGATGTTAACATTATGCTAAACATAAAGGATCAAGTTTTCTTTAAGTCGTTCTTGATTTGATACAGTTAGCATAATTAGCTTTACTAAATTTGTGCTAATGAATATTCTTTACCTACCGGTATTTAAAAGTCAATTTTATTTGCTGTTATTTTTATGTCTTCCTGGTACAAGATTGGAATTTGGATGTTAAAGTCTAACTCATCCCAGGCACTATGTTCCTCTCGCGCTCCCTTTTTGTTTTATTAATCTATTTCTTTTATAGATTTTGTTGTGAGATGTTTCTTTGGTTCTGTAATATTTGTCTTAACCATGTTAGGGCTGGTCCTTTGCGGTTAAACCGTGCCAGTTTAATTTTCCTGTTGGTCAAAACAGTAAATTTAGGTATTTGGGTATAAATAGTGCTCATTAAGGCACACCCCCCCTTCAGCATTGACTCTGGGAATCAGTAAGGTTTGAGTTATGCTGGGCTGCTTTGTCTGGCTGTTGGGCCATTGCAAGCAAGCGCAAACCACGAACTGGTAACACCACACACACACACACACACAGGAAGTAATAAAACAACCAATGACGCGTTAATGCCGTCCAAGAGTGACGGTCATCTCTTTCCAATTTGTACACTATCTATTGACGGTGGTGTATTCATGGGCGTATCAAAGATGGCTCTGGTCAGGGGATTTCAAAGTCAAACGGCGAGCCTCAAAAAAAATTTTGCTAAAATCAAACTGGTTAATGTTTAAAACATATTGAAATGTACATAGTCTATTGCAGTGTTTTCAACCCTGGTCCTCAAGGCACACTGCTCTGCATGTTTTTGGATGTTTCCTGAGCTTCAGCACACCTGATTCCAGATGATTGCAGTTACGGCAAGAGCCTGATAATCTGCTATCAATTGATAACAGGTGTGTGAAAGCTGGGAAACATCTAAAACATACAGAGTTTGTTAAATTAGCTCAGTATTATCCAAGACCTCATACATAGTTTTATTTTTTTTAACAAAAAATTTATATCAATATTATTAATAAACTTTTATTATATTAATAAAATTATTAAGATAATTAAGATACTTATTAAAATAATATATTATATGATAATATGATTGTATTTTTCTTTTGTTTTTGTTGTGCTTTGCATGTTTGGATTGCTTTGATTTTTGATTTCCCTCCTTTAACAATCCAAGCACACTGGACTGAAGCGGTTGTCTAGGAGGGCGCGGTAACTCGACGTGACCATATACTATCTTGCAGGTGTCACCAGAGGCTGATTGAAGCCAAAATAAAAAGAGCCTGGATGGAGGGAGGGAGCTGATCCTGCAGGTGATAAAAGATGGAAGGGGCAGAATATCAGGTGAACAGACGGCACAGTCAGGGCAGAGGTCAGCACCTGTAAGTAAGCTAAATTGGCCATTTCTATAGCACCAAAAAAGAGGTTGTGTGTCGCATATCAATAAATCACTAAGGGTGTACATAAGAATCAGGTAAAGTCACACTTATAGTACAATTCTTAGTTTAGAGAGGATGCTTGTGTAGCTGGATAGAACAAAATATGGAAAGAGATGCTTAACAAAAATTGGTTCCCAGCATTTGTGTTTATTTAATACATTTAAATTGCAGAATACCACAAAGCATAAGATGTGTGGACTTAAACGTTAAAAAAATCTTTTTAAAAAAAGAAACATTCATAATAAAATAGTCTTATATTTTTTTACAACAACAAGACATTGTAGAAAACACATTCAACTGCCCTAAAAGTATAGCTTTATTTTTAACAGCCTCAGTCTTTTGGGAACTTATCTTAAGTGTCTGTGTGTGCAGCAGACCTTGTCTTAAACTTAATGCAAAAGCCAACATTGAAGAGTTTGCTGCTGCACGTTTATTACTTTTATGTTAATCCGTACTCGCACGCCGTTCATTTACGCAGCTTTTCCTGCGACCACATCCCTTTTACATCAACAAATTGGCAAGAAACCATGGAATGAATCGCCACTACCTTTGGTCATAAATGCACAGGCTCAAAATGTGCAGAAATGCCCCTATAGTGCTGTAGCGCCCTATATGTGTTGTTACTGCGGGCCGTTATTGAGACCGCCATGAAACGCGTTAAAGAGATACAGAGCGTGGATTGGCTGCCGCAAATGGACAGAAACACTGCCGTCTGCGTGGTGATTTTAAGAGAGAAAAGACTTTGTTCCCTAAAAGAGACTTTTCCAGCTGGAGGCGTTATTAAGGCAAATGAAAGGGCTGGATGGATGAGGGGAGATTATGAAAGACATTGTGAGGGGAGGTGAATGTAAGGAGACCAGGTGGTTTTTCCGCATCACCATAAGCTGTTAATCGCTGTGACTCCCATAAAAATGCCCATCTCACAGCCAATGTGAAAAACATGGTAACACAAATAAGCGGCTGTGCTTGCTGTTGTTATCCTGGGGGTCTGACAAAGGAACTGGCACCGCTTCGACATCGATTGTGGGCGGCTGTTCAAAGAAATGGCTACCATAGCGTGGGAGGCGATGGATGACCGGCGGAGACCACAGTTTCGAAAAGTGGAAGGCAGCGCTGAGCAGGTTACGCTACCGTTTGCGGATGGATTGTTGATGCTTGGGCTAACGTGTGTCTGCTACAGCTCTGTTGTTCAAGCTTTCACCAAAAGCGACATCATTTTCGAGCCGCCGCGACGCGGAAAGTGACTCTGACAGCGAAGAAGGGGAAATTGGCATGTCTGATTTAGGCGCAGCTGTTTAATTCAAGAAACAGAGCATGATGACTTTTGATGGGTTTGATTAATACTTTGTAATAAATACATGAATAAAAAAGCACAATCATACTCAGTTTTGCTCCGGCCTCTATTTTAAATAAGTAGAAGGTATTTAAACATAGTAGAGGATATGTACGGTATATAAAACCCGGCCCTATAGTCCTTATATTATTGTGTTGTTAAATACAGCAATGGCACACATAAGTGAGACTGCACCTGCACTAGCTGTATGCGGTGCTTATGGTTATGAAAATACGATAAATAATAATCTGCTCTACAAGCCTGAGTGCCTCATAAAGGAGGAAAAAATACCGTCCGGCTGGATTTCGGCCGGACGCCCGGATAGTTCAATGAAAATCCGGACTGCCCTAAAGCCGGACATCTGGCCACCCTAAGTAGCTCCGTCTCAAACAAAATACAGATAGGAAATACGTCTTCTGACGGAGTCTTGGTGCGGGGATGCTGGCGTTTTCCTGCATCTCTCTTTTAGCTAGAATGGTCTGAAAAGCGGTCACAATCATGTTTTCCCCTGGGGATGTAGTGTTGGTGCGTGCAACACAACCACACCAACAGTACATTCCCCACAATGCAACGGTAGACCGCGAAGTCACAGCAGTGCGCACAAGCGGCCGTGGCCGGTGGGCCGGTTCTAATGGTAATTAAATATCATCCAGGGGGCCATGGATAAAGAATTTGCGTGACGGATCTGGCCTTGACTTTGACATATGTGCTCTAGACGTTTACTTTGGGCCATAAACCATTACATTAATTTTGGACATTGGGGAACAAATCCCTGTTGATTTTAACCGTGATCATTAATGTAGGATGAGGCAGTTGGCTCTGTTAAACTCCACTGTTAAACTCCACTATTCATTGCTGCAACCTTCCCTCCAACAAACTCTTTAAGACACTCCAACAGGATATGCAATCTGTGGTTTGAGAACAGAGCAACAACTTGATGCTCGCTTCTTTCTCTTGCAGGGCTGATTTAGGGCCGGCTGCATTGAAGAAGATCCATCATTGGAGGTCACATGCTCAGCTCCAGGTTCTGCAGACTTGTCAAAGGCTGTGTGGACTTGGTGGCTAACTTCAAATTGCCGCAAAAACAGCATTCTGCAACATTTCAAGAACTTTAAGCTGCATAAGGACACTGAAGGTGTGGAACAAACATGCTTAGCTGCTAAATAGCAGCAGAGGTTAGAGGTCAGGCAAAATTCAGGGGAAGGGTTTCTAGCAAACAACGGAGATTCTTTTTGATGATTTTGGATCATTTAATGTGTTTACTGTTGTGTAAGACGAGCTGACAGGTTGAGCTGCATGGTGCACCATGCTGACATGTTTTGAGTCGTTTATATTTCATATGCTCATCAAATTAGATTGCCAAAATATGATCAAAGAGCCAATTAAGAGGAGTCCCCTCATGTCCGTTAGCTACTAGCTAAAGTCGGAGGGAAGTGGCTGTTCCAACGGTTGCAGTTACTAATTCTCCCAAGTGGTGCCTGACTTTACACGAGTGAATAAAAGTGAATGTGATTGGTCGATTATCAAGGGGGCGGAGTTGTTTGATGTTGTGGCGGAAGGTTTGCAAGCAAGTTCGGTTGTGGCCGGTTTGTCGGAAGCATGTTGCTAACCAGTTAGCAACTTACCCAGTGCTAGTAAGGTTCCCAATGGGAAATTAGTAGCACTTCGCAACGTATTACTGTCAAGGAACGCTATGTACAGTGGAAACATGCAAGAGGAGGAGAGTTTAGTGTCGGAGGTCATGGTTGAGTCTCCTCCATCATAGATCTTTAATTTAAAGTAGGCGCGGGGCCGAAGATGTTGTGGAAGAAGGGCAGCCAGGGGGCAGAGAGCTTGGTTTGGTATGAGGCTTCCAGCCGTACATGTTTAATGAGCCCTTGCCTGCATGGCGCTGCCAGTTCTGTTAGCTCGCCTGCACGAAGACACAGGCGTGCATCCCGTGAACACTGGGGCCGAAACTCAGCGGGAAAGGAAATTATTTCTTATTCCTTATTTCAACGTTGCATTATATTAGCTGCGACATATGAATCAAGATGCTATGACTGAAAACATTTGATTGACAGATGACCGTTTGATATGATTGGCGAATTTAGGTGTTCAGGCTAAGTGCCCCACAGGATTTTTTGTTTTCCAAATAGAAATTATCTATCTATCTAAATTGGCCTTTGCAGACAAGATACTTAAAGAGTAGAAAACACAGATTTTAAGACAGGACTTTTTTTAATTTTTAATGTCAAATTTTTCACAATCGGAGATAATTATATTTTTTTTAGACAACTAATTATAAAAGTCTAATGAGCAGAAAAGACACGTCTGGTTAAAATAAATTTCCAATGCAAAATTCTCATTATGACTATTAATGAAAACACGGGCCTTTATTCTCTCAATAGGCGGGCCTTTCTTCACTCAAGTACGTGGTCCAGGCCTTTATTGGATAAGGCCGGTATTAGAGACAGGCCTCTATTGCTATTTAAACAAAAACAGACACCAGTGGAATGAATAAAATGAGATTTTTGTCTATTTGAACCTATAAAACACTAGGTTCATTTATTGAAAAAATACAGTTACCATGTCTAAACGGTTTGAAGTAAAAAATATATAAAAAATCCTCCAATTCTGCTTAATTCTCCTCCCTGTGCTTTTTCTCCCTCCTTTCATCTCTCCCTACCCTCCCCACCACTGTACCGTTCCTCCTGTTCTGCCAAGGTCTGTTCTCCCCAGCAGACGGCAGCAGCAGGCTTGTCGCCCGAAGCGCGCAGGGTTGTGGTACTTTGTATAGTTACTACTACCACAAGTATAATGTTGAGGTATGCCCAGAAAACGTTTATAGCCCCGGCTCGTATTAGAGACCGCTATTTACCTCCTCCTCTGACAGCTTGTGACCGCCATTATTAGAGAGACCCCGCCGCTATTGGAATAAGTTGGTAGGCCAATATTAGGAGAATTTACTGTAATATATTATCCTTTCTTCATGAAAACGGCATTTCTTCAGTTTTACAATAACTTTCATTACCATTAACATTTTCAGTGTTTTTTGCACATACAAACCTACTGTCAGTCCCTATTCTAGTATTTACAGTTGCCTTTTGTATCTGCTTCTTTCTATACTCTGCTTCTGTCTCCTTGAACCCCCAGTGGGCCCTCGGCAGATGGTGAGCACGGCTCCGGCTCTGCTGGAGGTTTCTTCCTGTTAAAGAGAGTTTTTCTCCACTGTCGCCAAGCATGCTTAGTGTGAGGGATTTTGAGTCATTGAGTCGATGCAATCAACTGTTTTCCAGATAGAAAACTGAATCGTAATCTGACTGTACGATCTGGTTGAATTGTATCTGTAAAGTGCTTTGAGCTGAGATGTGTTGTGAATTGGTGCTATAGAAATATACTGAATTGAATTATTAACCCAATCTGTTCAGCTATGTAATGTGTGTCCAGATATGTAACTACAAAAGCAAAGTAAAATAAAAGACAAAAGAAAAAACAACAAAGAATATGATGGATAATTTCTTTCTTTTCCTTTTTTCTTCATATTTGTTCTCAAGCATTTGAACTATAGTGTTATAGTTTATTATCAACCTTTATGGGCTTTCAAAATGTGGAAACTTCTGGGTAAATCTGATGTGAAAATTTGCTTGAGCACAACATTGGGAATTCACTGTATGAATGTCTGGAAACGTCTGTGTGTCTCCTACTGAGGTTAAGCCATAGTTCATAGGTATGGAAGTGGTGTTAGAGTTTAGTTTCATACAGTTTGTCTGTGGACTGATAACTCCTCTAAAGGGAGCTGGTTTGAAACAGTCTTACTACATAAACGGAAGAGAATTCATCTCACCATCGGTGCGGTCGGTTGGGAGGAAGCTTGAATCGTGTAATTTCCTGTCAGAAGCCCTCTGAAGAACAAAATGACTTTGACACTGGTCCGTGTCGCTATGAAGTGTGTGTACAGCTGAGACATTAAAGGCTAAACTGCGGCTATCGCACAAAGACATTTGTGTTTCTCTGCTAAATGTTGGTGAGTCTACATTAAGGTGGAGCTGTGGTGTGACTGTTTGTGATTAACACATCCATCTCTCCTGACAGGGCATGGGGGCATCCTTCTCCTCAGGGACGTCTGCTGAGGCAGCCGCCCCGTCCTCAGGGATGTATAAGCTGGAGATCGAGCTGAAAAGAGGACACAACCTGGCCATCCGGGACCGAGGAGGTGCTTCCCTGCCTTTCTTTCTCTTCTCATCCTTTTTCTGCTCATGGCTCTGTAACACTTTTTGGTTTTTAGGCACCAGTGATCCCTACGTGAAGTTCAAGCTGGCTGGTAAAGAGGTGTTTAGAAGTAAGACCATCCACAAAAACCTGAACCCGGTTTGGGATGAGAAGATAACGCTGGTCGTGGACAGTCTGAGCGACCCTCTGTACGTTAAGGTAAAGGAAACAGACAGGCTGCAAACATTTAGAAATCCTTGATTTAAAGGAGAATGAGGAATCAGTGCAGATGTTCTGTTGCTCTCCTACAGGTGTTTGACTATGACTTTGGTCTTCAAGACGACTTCATGGGTTCAGCTTTTCTTTACCTGGAGTCTCTAGAACAGCAGAGGTCTGTTAGATGTTGATGTGACTGTGTGCAGGGTTTTTACCAGCCGCTCAAACAGGGAATTTATCTCCTCATATCAGAGCTTCAGCCTTCCAGTGTTAGACAGACTCATTCAGTGTGTTTCTGTGATCAGTTCTAGTCTGTGTGGGTGGTCTACTTGTCTGTGGTAGTTGGTGGTGGCATTTCTGTTTTGGTCTCTGCTGACCTTTCGTCTATTTGTGCCTGCAGGAATCATGATAGCTGCTTGTCTGTGTCTGCGTGCTGTTTTCATGCTGTCACTGTGTTGCTTCGTGCTGCTTCGTGTTGCATGTCTCTATGTGATCCAGTTGTCTGTAGTTTGGGTTAAAAAAAAATAAAATATTTGTATTTTGCCAAACGCCTCACTCAAAAAAAAATCAAAAAATTCTGAGATATAGTTTTTTCTTAAAATAGGTAAAAATATTTGTTCTTTAATTGAGAAAGTAAGTTAAGACACTTTAACAATGGTACAAAACAATTCTACATTTTAAATAAGAAATTTAAAACGACATTGTCATCTGTCAATCAATTTTTTCAGTCATAGCATCTTGATTCATATATTAGCTGCAAGCTAATAGCCGCAACGGTTGAAAAAGGAAATAAGAATCATTTACTTTACCATTGAGTTCCGGTCCCAGTGTTCATGGGGATGGGCGTCTGCGTCTTCGATCGGCCTAAACAAACCTGTTTGTGAATCTTCCGCCACAATAATCCCGCCCCCTTGTTAAGCGACCAATTACATTCACTTTATTCACTTTCGTGTAAAGTCGTGCACTGCTGGGGGGAATTTGGAAATGCAACGGTTGGAACAGCCGTTTCCCAAAGACTTTAAGGGTAAAAATCCTCATTCCATTGCCAAATCATCTTATTTATCTGCTCAAACTAAGGGTAATTACACCTAATTAAAGAAAAGTTGACTTATTTCTAGATGGTTTTAACATACCTGTTAGCAACAGGTATGCAACAGCTACAGAATTTTTCATATAAACAGACAGATTTTAGGGCTGTGTAGGATCTGTATGACATACTCCTATATTACTCATACAGACTAACTACAATTAGGGATTAATTTATCATTTTTATGAATGATAAGTCTTAATAGGGATTTTATTTTTATATGTTAAATTGTTATTTAAAACAAATCAGACTTCTATCATGAAGACCAGGGAGTTCCCAAATATTTCAGCCTGTAACCTAATAAATACTGGTGACCCCTAACAATAGAAACATTGGTTTTAAAAACAGAGTGAAATAATTATATTACGCTTAATGAAATGTAATTATTTATTAAATAGTTTTAAACATAATTTTGATTATTAAAAGCAACATTAATTTTTAATTGTGCATTTTTTGATTTAATTGGGTTTTTTATGTTTGAATCAGGTACAAATGTTGCATCTAATTATTTCATGATGTATAATGTATTATATCTGATGGATCAGATCATGATGATTGTGAAAGATATTTCATGACCTGTCACTTTGTGTCTCACAACAAGTCCCAATTTAGACCCTTTTGGCTATCAAAGATGGCGACTCAACATGGCGTATTCCATTAGGAGCAAGGCCGCCTATGTGTTTAAAAGCATCTCTTTCTAAGCTCACTGATGTAGTTGTTATCAGACTTTGGCAGAATATTTTTTTATTGGAAACACGACTTTATTTTTGCAAATAAAAATTTCCTTTAAAACTAATTGTGATGCTTATATTAATCCTTATGTTTTACATCAGCATGTATATGTTTAGAGAGTGATGACTTGGTACAGGTTGATTTGGTTGAATTATTGCCTAAACAAAATGGTGTTTAATTTCCAAACTTGCTGTATATACTTAAAATAATATTATTTAGATGCACTGGTATTTGTTTGATGGTCAGAGAAGTTTACACCCTGTTTGTAAAAATGAGCACTACCACCGCTCATTCATCCCTGCTGCAATCAGACACAACAGTAACAACTCGTGCAATTACTATTATAATAACTTGTACATTAACCTGTTTCATTAAATTTGATACCCTGTGCAATAGTTATATAGATACATACCCATCTATGTAAATACCCATGTAAATGCTATCTATATATATATATATGGATATATATATAATGTTTCGTTTTTTAAATTTTCATCACATCTAAATTGATTGATCGACTGATATATATATATATACATTGGCACCTTCTTATTTTTGACTATTTGAGGCGATGTAATGAGTACATTTCTCCAATGTGAGATCAATAAAGTTAATCAGTCGATCAATCAATTTAGATGTGATGAAAATTTAAAAAACGAA
>JAGKQL010001031.1:0-16656 GCA_018398635.1 Cyprinodon brontotheroides
TTTTTACGGAATGACTTTGACCTGGATGACTGAGAACCTTCATCAGCACATTGTCACCTCCTCTCGCTCCCTTAGATCCTCTTCCTCCATCCACCTCACTGTATCCCCAGCTCAACTTGTCACCATTGTCATGTTTGGTTTTAAGGTGTCGAACCCACATACAGAACACTCAGAGGCTGGAGAAAAGTTCAAAGATATATTGAGAAGTTTGAACTTTAATAAATGAACAGGTCCAGACGGGGAACTTCGTTTGGACCACCGAATGAATTCAGAAAAGCAGATAAATAAATAAGATCCAGGACTGGTCTGCGAGTGGGTTCCGCTGCATAGGGGGACAGAGGAGTTGGTGGAGGTCCAGGTATTTAGCTTGGGATGAGAAGCGTGCTGGGCAAGTACCTGTTCTGGAGATTAACTGAGCAGCTGGGGTGGGGAACCTTGAGGGGTCCAGAGGCAGTCGGCAGGCTGAGGGGGGCTAGGCGGAGGCAAAGAGCTTGATTTGAGTGCAGGCAGATCACAGATTTGAGTTTCCCTTCCAGTATCTTCTGAGAGCTGGCAGGCAGATCTTTTGACAGGAATTGTTCTCCAGAATTCTTCAGAGAACGGACAGGCAGATCACCGGCAGAGAGAAACTCTTCAGGGTTTTCAGGTTTTCAGGCAGGTTCAATCTAGGAAGCAAAGAGGAGAAAATGATCAGGTTCAGGGGTTCAGATTTTCACTGGGAGTCAGAGAGTTCAGACAGGCTGGTTGGCTCAGGCTTTCATAACCATTACTGGCAAACACTCTGGCAGCTGGAGAGAAGTCCTCTGCCTCCCCAAATATGGATCACCTGATGAGCAGATGGCGACAGGTGGTGTGCATCAGCTCGGCTCCAGTAGATCCCTCCAGATCCCAACAACCATGGGGAGCAGAGCCTTCAGCCGCTATTCTACCCAGCTCTGGAACTCACTCCCTCACGACGACCTCTGCAGTATTGACTCCCCTTATTCAAAGCCAGACTCAAAACCTGTTCCAGCTCGCTTATTTGTGAATACACTGCTCTTGTCACTATACAAAATTGTTTTTATGTTTCCGTGTTTGTATTTTTGTATTTTCATTTTTCTTTTTCTTTTCATAAAAGTGACCTTGAGTGTCCAGAAAGGCACTGGTAAATAATATGTATTATTATTATTATTATTATGTTGAAATGGAGCATCAACTGTTTTTGTGGCTCCTTGGCCCATCATTTTCTGTCCTCTAGAAATGTTGTGACATGCACAAATTAAACAATCTTCAAAAAACTTTGTTGCTATTTGAGAAAAAATTAACTGTTAACCAATTTTTGTCCATCCATTTCTTCGTCCTCCCCTCTGACTCATGGTCTCCCATGGGTCAAAAACACAAAAGGGATCGAAACAATTTTTTTTAGGTAATTTAAACCCCACCAGACGTTATTTGGGGGAAAAAAGTAAAGTCTAAGAGCTCCATTTGTCTAGTTCGGATGACAAAGGATCTTATCTTAGCAAAAAGCAGGGGCATGCAGCAGGCTCTTTAGCAGCCTTGCAGTTAACAGGTTTTGGGCAAACAACTCAGTAAACAGTTCAGCCTCATAAATCAGCCTAGAAGGAATGACAAAGATTTAAGAAAAAAGAAGGAATCCAAAAAAACTTTACTGAGATAGCTTGAATGACTAAACTGAATTATTTAATGATGGCAACATTGTATTCATTTTAATATCATTATTAAATTTTATATGATTATATAAACCCTTATATAAATCTCCCCCCTTTAACACATGCTTTCTCATGTGTCAAAATAACAACAGTGTTCTATGGGTGTGATGATCTGGAAAGGAAAAGCATTTCAGATCCAGGGAAATTTAAAGGGGCCCCTTATTTTATTTTTTTCACTCAGTGGAGAGGTTGCAGTTATGTTTGCTCGGATGTGTATATATATGGAGTTTCTGTACAGTTGCTCTCAGTTGGAGTAGAGTAAAGAACAATTTAAACCTGCCTGCTTTGTGTGCACAGTTTGCTCTTCGTGGAATCTCATCAGACGACACAAAGTACCACTATGTGGTTTCAGCGCTGGATCCGCCATCCACTAAGCGAGCAATGACCCTGCTTCGCAACCCTCCGGCGGACGGATAGTACCGCGCCCTCAAGCACCTGCTTCTCCGCCGTCTCTCTCGGGTTAGGGGATGGCTCAGCTTTGGAGCTGATGGAAAGCATGCTGTCCTTGCTGGGTGACGATGACGGTGGATTTCTTTTTATCCACCTGTTCCTGCGACAATTTCCAGCCCTGGTGCGGATCGCTCTGGCTAACTCTTCCCTGCTGCGGGAGAAGGATTACCGCTCGCTGGCGGAAGAAGCTGATCGCATCCACCTGGCTTCCAAGACCTTCACGGTCCAGTCGCTAACCAGGGAAACTACAGCAGCTTCTTCTGAGCCTTTGCCCGCTTCAGCGGTCGATCAGCCATCAGTGATGGCAGCGATCGCCACCAGGAAACCAGAAGCTGGCTCTTTGTTTTTACCTTCGGCGCAAGGGCGCGGCACAGCCTCCCGCCCTGCACCTTTAAGCCACCGGGAAACGACCAAGCCGAAGCCTGCTAGCAGCCGCGGCCGTCGGCGATAAGGAGAGGCTGCTCTTTGTTGAGGATTCGCGATCGGGGAGACGTTTTCTGGTGGATTCGGGTTCGCAGAAGAGCCTCGTTCCCCCGGCGGGCTCCGACAGGCTTGCTGAGGGCTGCGGTCCCCAGCTGACCGCCGCTAATGGTTCTCCAATCAGAACATTCGGAGAAAGGTTGGTGACTGTCTGTTTCAATGGGCGTGACTTCCAATGGAACTTTGTAGTGGCTGCGAGCTCTGTCCCCATCATAGGGGCTGACTTCCTCTGTGCTCACGGCCTGCTTGTGGACGTTGCAAACAGGCGTTTAATTGATGCTGCGTGTTTTTCCTCACTGCCTGTTATAACACGAGGAGCTGGGCCGTTAATACATACTAAGTTTTTTAGCTTCAGAGGACGTTTTTCAGCGTTTATTGCCAGATTTTCCTTCTCTGACTCTCCCCAATTTTTCAAACACCGACAGAAAACACGGGATAGAGCATTATATCCCCACAACTGGCATTGCAGTGTTTGCACGCGCACGGCGTCTTGACGCGGCAAAGCTGGCTGTTGCGCGGGAGGAGTTTGCCAACATGGAGCGTTTAGGGGTTGTGCAGCGCTCCAACAGCCCCTGGGCGTCACCGTTGCACATGGTACCTAAGTCGGACGGCCAGTGGCGGCCTTGTGGGGATTTCCGTCGTCTAAATAACGTCATAGAGAATGACCGTTATCCTATCTCCCACATACAGGATTTCTCTGTCCATCTCGCTGGGACATCCAGCGAGCACCAAATCCAAGTGGATTTGGTGCGGGGTTATCACCAGGTTCCCATGAGAGCTGAGGACATTCCTAAAACCGCCGTGATCACTCCATTTGGCCTGTTTGAGTTTTTATGCATGCCATTTGGCCTTAAAGGGGCAGCTCAAACATTTCAGCGGTTGATGGATTCCGTTCTCCGTGGGTTGTCCTTTGTTTTTGTTTATTTGGATGACATCCTTGTGGCCAGCAGCTTGGCTGAACAGCACACGACCCACCTACGTCAGCTGTTCCACTGGCGGCACATGGCCTAATTATCAACCCGGCAAAATTCAATTTGGGTTGCCGGTCATTGACTTTTGGGCCACCGCATTTCTGCCAGTGGTGCGGTCCCACTGCCACAAAAAGTGGCAGTGGCTAATTTTCCCCGCCCCCAGACGGGTAAAGCCCTGCAGGAGTTCTTGGGGATGGTTAATTTTTACAACCGCTTTATCCCCAAAGCAGCACAACTTCTGCAGCCGCTTTATGGTGCTCTAAAACAGAAGAAAGCCACCAACAGCATCGAATGGGTCCCTGAACGCCTCCAGGCGTGTGGCGATGCTAAGTCTGCTTTGGCCGATGCTGCTCTTCTGGCCCACCCTTCCCAGTCAGCACAGATAGCATTGACAACTGATGCATCTGACGTGGCAGTGGGGTTGGTTTTGGAGCAGCGCGCCTTGGGTGTTTGGCAGCCACTTGCTTTTTTCAGCGGGACAATGAACGCAAATACAGCGTGTTTGATAGAGAGCTGCTTGCTCTCTACCTGGCTACACGCCATTTTAGATATTTTCTGGAGGGCCGCTCATTTACTGCCTTTGTGGACCACAAGCCCCTCATCTTCGCCATGTCCAAAACATCGGACCCCTGGTTGACAGCAACGCCACCTTGCTGCCATTTCTGAATTCACGACTGACATTCAGCATGTTGCCGGCAAGTCCAACTTAGTGGCCGACTGTCTGTCCCATGCTCTGATCTCCCCAGTTTATGTCGGTATCGATTTTTCTGCTATGGCTGCAGAGCAGCGCAGTGATGCAGACATCCTGGCATTACAGTCTGGGTCGGTCAGCCCCTGCGTGTCCCTGGGGCATTTTTACCTGATTCGCCTACGCCACAGTTCAGTCCACTTGGGCAACGTTTTTTCCCTCAGGGAGACTCCTTTCGTGTTCCTACCCCTGTTCACCATTGTTTGCCCCAGTCTTTTGTTCCTGAGAACTTAGAGACCTCTAAATTTGTTTTTGTTCGACACGATGCACACAGATCACCCCTACAACCTATGTATGATGGCCCTTTCAGGGTCCTTGAACCAGGGCCTAAACATTTTCTTTTGGATTTGGGAGGGCGTAAGGAAACTATCTGTATTGACAGGCTCAAACCTGCTCATGTCCTGGCGGACGATCAGGTGGTAACGGCCCAAGCTCCTCGCAGGGGAAGACCCCCCTCCACTATTTTAATGGACCGCTGTTCTCCCTCCAGAGATCCTCATCTATCGGAGCTCAATTCCCCTGCAGCCCCTCCGTGTCGCCCTCGTCCTAAGGCACGGATGTCCCAGGACCATCCTACAGGTTCCAAGTTCAGCCGTTTTGGACGTTTGTTGAAACTAAAGGATCTGGACTAGTTTTTTTGTTTTTTTACCCTACTGAGTGTTCGAGGGGGGCATATGTGGCGGACCACTAGGGGGCTCCACTGTCACTCAGTGGAGAGGTTGCAGTTATGTTTGTTCGGATGTGTATATATATGGATTTTCTGTACAGTTGCTCTCAGTTGGAGTAGAGTAAAGAAATGTTTAAACCTGCCTGCTTTGTGTCATCATCTTCACTCCTCCACAGCGCCTTATTTTATTTTTTACAACACTGTTATGAGGTGGGACTTCCTCAGGTGTTGTTTACTGAATGCAAAATTATGAAATCAATTATTTTTAGGTATGGCTAGGTGGGATACGAAAGGGGTCAGATTATAATCACCCACAATGTCTTAAGAAATGCTGGGATAGCAGTGTAGTAACCATCACAAACGCTCAGAATATGTGACAGTCCTGTTATTACAGCATTTAATTTTGAGAAGAAAAGGTAACTATTGCCAATTTGTTACAAAATTATATGAGCAATACAAAAATCTACAGTCTCCCTGCTCATCCACTATTAATTGTTAAACAGACAAAGTGGATTGGAACACACCAGATTAGGTGATAAAAAATAAAATAAAAAAATAAAAAATTTAATAAAATAATAATTTCAAAAAACCCTCCGGAGGTCATATATTATGAGGTGAGGAAACAGGCCTGTTTTATATTCGATAATCCTCAGAGATCTCTAACGCAGCACATCATTGAAGAAAAAGTACCTATAGATAAGAGAAAAATAGAAAGTTTTGCTATGGTAGGATACCGTTTATCAGAGAAAGCTAACTAAAACCTAACCTAACTGTTATTGAGAGTTTTAGTTACTGGATATCAATTATTAGATGGAATGGAATATCAATTCAAACATGAGACCAGCAACTCACCGGAGTAAAACATAAAAAATTATCAGGAAACTAATATGTCTCTATAATGTACTTTTTGTGCGTGTGTGTTACTTGCAGTCTGTTGAAGCGGGGTCGCTCCAACGGCTCCCTCACTAGTGGTAGAGTGACCTCGCTTCTGTGCCTGATATCCCCCTTGCTGAGAATGGCTTCTCTGTCCTCTCTGGCCTCCATGGTAAGTTGGTGGACCCCCATGATGAACTGAGCTTCTGCCACATCCTCCTCTGCCCCCACAGTTTTTGTGTGGACAGTTTCTGGCCCAGTGATCAGGTTTGGCACAGATGTAGCGGCAACCATCATTTGGAGAGCTGTTCTTGTCTGAGGGCTGCATTGAGAACAGTTGAAACAGTTAAGTGGAAGTTTTTGAGGAGAGTCAGCTGTGCCTCAGTCTGTTATTTTCTTTTCCTGTTGCACACGCTTTCTATCACAGTCACTCAAATTGTCCTCACGGCAGCCCCTCCTTGAATGAAGAGCTGGTCCATATGAAGAGCTGGTCCATACGGGGCTGTTTGCAGTCTGTTGAGGATAGTGGCTCGTATTGAGTGACCATGGAGCAAATGTGATAGATGGATCTCCGCTGTTGGCCCCAGAGATACTAAAGTCTGGGTGTGAGTCTGGCTGGGAGTCTGGCTGGGGGTCAAATGACAGTCTCAGTTCGCCCCCGTCATCTTCCTCCTCTGGTTCGGCTCTCTGAGAACCAGGGTAATAAAAGTCGTCCTCTCTTTGAAAAGGATTTGTAGCCTTCGGTTGATAAGGTGGAGGCCGAGCAGAGAGCAGCAGGCTTGTGGTAAACTGGGATACAGGCTAGAGGTGCTCAGTGGTGCCGTTGGAGACGAACCCGCAGTCACAACAGCCGAAGCAGAAGAGTAAAAGAAAAAAGAAAAGAAAGATGTGCATTAGTAAATAGAACAACAGTGAATTTTCTTAAGTTGTTGCTATCATTATATTATGTTATATTCTATTATATTATATGTTATATTCTATTATGAGATATTTTTATTTATTTATATATTTTCATTTTTCTTATTTTGAGCGCTCACAATTACTCCGGATCATTGCTTTCTCTTTTTATTTTGTTGCAACACTTGGTCTACTTTTCCTTAGTAAGACCTACACTTTCTCTTTTTTTTTAAAACTCACTCTCAGCCTATTTAAGGCCTACTTTTCAAAACTCGGTCTTTCAAAAAAGACTTACCCTCGGTCTAAAAAAGACTTACCCTCAGCCTATTTAAGGTCTACTTTTTCAAAACTCGGTCTTTCAAAAAAGACTTACCCTCGGTCTAAAAAAGACTTACCCTCAGCCTATTTCTGGCCTACTTTAATACCGATTCTCATAATCTTTTCAAAAACCCCTCCATTAAGCTCCTTCTCAAAGGTTTGGCAAAACATTCTTCTCCATGTATTTGATTCACGTAAACCCATAACCTTCCCTATCCTCAAGAGGCTTTTGTCCTCACTTTCATTAAGCCCCTACTCTTCCTACGTCTTCCTAAGTCTCTTTTATCAGCTACTTTCTCTCTGGCTTTCTATGGCTTCTTGAGAGTAGGTGAATTCACTTCCACTAATAGTCGTTTCGATCCTTCCCGACATTTGTCTCTTTCGGATCTTCGTTTCCATATCGATTATTACAAAATGTCTATTGCCAAAAGTATTTGCTCACCTGCCTTGACTCACATATGAGCTTAAGTGACATCATGTTCCATTTCATATCGTTCAATACAGATGGTCCACCTTTTGCCAGTTTATCACCATGTTTAAATCTTGTCCAAAAGCTGTCCAAAAGTTTTTCCCTCATTTCAAAGCCCTTTTTGACCATGCTTCTGAGGGTTCTCCCATGTCAGCACGCTGGTTCCAAGATCATCCTCAGAATACTGCTCTAATTCATCCCAAGGTGTCTGTCGGGGATCTGGAAGTCTGTCCAGTCAGTTCATCTCCACCAGACTCTGGCGTCCATGGCGATGGATCTTCCTGGAGCACTGGTGCACTGATTGAAGACCACCTGCCAGCTCAAACTGTTCCCACATCAGGAGCATGGAATTATCCAAATGTCTTGGTATGCTGAAGCACTTTCCATTCCACTGCCAGGGGTGTTTGCCAGCTCCCTGAACGGTTAGCACACCATAATCCCCTCCACCAAACTGTACACTTGGCACAATGCAGTCAGACAAGTACCCTTCTCCTGGCAACTGATCCCCAGACTCGGTCCATCAGATTGCCAGGATGGAGAAGCGTCTGCCAGAGAACGCGTCTCCACTGCTCTAGAGTCCAAGATGCTTTACACCACCGCATCCAGCGCTTTCTGCCTGGTGATGTTGGCTTGGATGCAGAACCCTGGAGAATGGAAACCTATTCCATGAAGCTCTCTGCTGCCTGTTCTCAGAAGATACTGGAAGGCCACATGAAGTTTGGAGCTCTGTAGTGAACACTGCAAACAGTTGGCGAAATCTAAGCTCTGCCTCTGCCTAGCATCCTCTGCCCCGCTCCTCAGCCTGGCCGACAGCCGTGGCTGAGTTGCTGTCGGTCCCAAACGCTTCCATTTTCTGCTAATACTGCTGACAGTTGACTGTGGAACATTTAGGAGCCGAGGTAAAGACTGGATTTGTTGCACAGGTGGCATCCTGCAAATTACCTGAGGACCTCCGACCCATTTTTTCACAAATGTTTGTAAAAACCCCCTCATGCCAGGTGCTTGAATTTATACACCTCGTGGCCATGGTGATTGGAACATCTGTTTCCAATAATTTGGATGGGTGAGCTTTTGGCAGATAGTGTATCTTTGACATTCTAAAGAAAGGCCGATGTTCCATTTCTATCGCTCTACAGATGGCCGCTTTTGCCCATTTATCATCATGTTCAAATTCTCCAATAGCGCCAAAAGTTTTTTCCTCATTCCAAAGCCCTTTTCATCACGCCTGAGGGTTCCCCCATGTCAGCACGCTGGTTTCAAGATCATCTTCGTATGCTATTATGAATACTGTGGCTTTTCATCCAGTCATTATTCCAGCCACCCATTTAGGATAGGGGCAGCCACAACAGCAGCCGCTCGCGGAGTCTCCGTAGCTTCTCTCCAGCAGTTGGGCCGATGGACTTCTTCAGCCTATACCTCCTATATCCGCCCCGAACACTCTTCAATCTTAGCAGCTCAACGCTCTCTCTGTCTATAAGGTAAGCTAACCTCGAATACTGGTGGTGGTTTAAAATCTATTCTCATCTTTGCTAAATCATTGCTCATCTTCATTGCTCCCTGCCACACACCCTGCTATGCTCCCTGTGTGTTCCCTGCCTTGCATTCCGCCATGCTCCCTGTGTGTTCCCTGCCATGCTCCCCCCTTGCAGCATTCTGCCATGCTCACTGCATGAAAGGGTGAGATTTTAGTCCCCATAAACTCCATGAGATCTCCCTGATTTTTAGGTCAGTTTCCACGACAGCAATTTGCAACCCGCGCTTGTCGCCGTTTGTCCAGTGCCACAAATTGTCGGGAACAGGACTCTGGACGATGTGGAGAGCAGCTATCAGCTGTAATAATGGCCCTAATTAGCATATGAATGCAGCAAACTCCGCGCGGCTGGCCAGGTCTGGCTTGAATAACCTACTCAGTATTGGCTGAAACCACTATTCTCAAACAAGTAAAATCGGCTTTCGTGATTGGCAGCAAAAACCACACGTGGCACGCTGAGGCAGTTTTTGAATAAATTTCTTACTGAGTATTGGATGGAACCACTTCTTTAAAACAAGTAAAATCGCTCGTGATTGGTTGGTATATATATATATTTACATAAATATATATATATATGTAAATATATATATATATATATATATATATATATATATATATATATATATATATATATATATATATATATATATATATATATATATATTTTTTATTCATATATTTATTCATTCATGCTGTGTATTTATGTTATCCTACACTACTACACAATTATTAGGCTACCATCAAGGACATGAATGAATTTTATACAGGAAATGAACATTTGCCAGGAAGATGTTTATGCAAAAGAAAGAGCTTTATTAAACACACACAACTATATACAACGCAGGATCTGCCCACACATGCCTATCCAAAAATTACAAGTCCGTGAACGTTCGATTGCTTCCTCGGGTTGGAGGTAACTGGCAGCATTCCTTCCGAGGGTCCGATATGCAGACGCCTACTGTGCGTGGCCCCTGTACTTCCGCATCGCTTCTAACCGGGACTGCAGCTTAACACAGAGTTCAGAGAGAGCCGGCCTACGAAATGGCGGCGCCATTCCAGAGTTCCACTTTCTCATGAGCTAGCACACTCTGCCTCAATTCCAGCAGCTGTAAAAAACAACAAAACAATGACTCAGCACTATGCGATGGGATGCACTGCGGATGGACACAACACATCTATCAATGCACCTGAAAATAGCTACCAAATAAAGTCTTACTCTTCTTTTCTGAATGCTTGGTAGCCCAACGCGCAACGTGTTCTCTGGCTGTGTATATCTGAAGCTGCTGCGTACCGTATCATAATACGCCTTACAGGCAGCTGGAAAACAATTAAATGAGAGTGGTATGAATATTAGAGGTCACTTCATCATTGTGAGGCCAGATTAGTCTGTGAAAACAAAATGTACAGTTATGATCGTATCCATCCGTATCTATTTCCTCTTTACCGAAAAATGGCATATTCTTTAAGTCTTACCCCTTGCTCCGTTCATAGCGCCGCAATTTGTCTCCTGAGTTGTGAAGACGGCATACTGTTTCCTGTGAATCACAAAAATACACTTTTAATAAAGCTTGTTCTTGCAAGGCTACTATTAGTCAGAGCTTTTAGCTTTTAGCTTAGCCAGCAGTAATCGAACATATATTTACCACTAGCTTCTTCTTGACTTCAAAGGCTCTCCCGCTATTAAAAGTTGTGTCGTCCAGCCATTGATCACGTACCAGCAAAAATCCAAACAAAGGAACTGGAGATGAAGTTCTTCTGCTCCTCCAATCACATACGAGGTCATTGTTATACGGAAGGACTCGCGAGAATAGCTGCGTCTTGCTTTATTGGCAATTCTGTGTAACAATACAGAGTAATTCAAACATCAAACAAAAGATACACAGCAGTTGGTGACATTATAACATTAAAAAAAAATGAGACATAGAATGTAAAAAATAAAATAAAAGACTAAAACAAGGAAACAAACATACAAAATAAATAAACAAAATAAATACAATAAAACATAAAATAATAATAGCTAGGGTTTTACTTTGAGTTTATGGTCATTTAACTTTTTGTAGCTTCCTGTCCTAAACAGTCTTTAAGGAAACATATTAGAAGATGCAATATTGTATATGTGAGAGAGGAGTTGCTAGTAAAACAATGTGTTTACTTACAGATTCCGAAACTAGTAATAGCATAAAGAAAATATTGAAATTCCTAAAATGAAGTCTTTAGACTTTTTATCAGCAATTACTGTGGGTAGCAACAACTTGTGTTGGCTATGAAAATAGCAGGCTTCTTTGGAGATAGCGTGTTCTGGAGAATCTTGGATTGCTCATACCATGTTTACAGAACATTTCCCAAAAGGCTGCTGACTTTTTCTATGTTTATAGGTGAAAATAATAAAATAAACTACAAAAGAGCAACTTTGTTGTTCTCCATAAAATGTTGGGAAAATTGTTTAAAAGTTTGTTGCATAAGGGCATGCTTTGGTGGTTGCCCAGTGTTTAGCGCACAAAACCCATGTACAGAAAGATTCCTTAGTCCTCGACATGGATGACCCGGGTTCGCAAATCCTTGGCCGCGACATGTCTCTCCCTCCTCTCTTATACCCCTCTTCCTGCCAGCCTTACTGCCAAAAAAAACAAGACACCTAAAAAGTGCCGTGAAAGAAAAAAAGTGCTCCATGAATCCCCAAAAAAAGGCTCTTTTGTATAAAAGCTTCTACAACACAATGCTGTTGATGGTAGATTGTTTTGAAGGGTCAGACAGGAAAGCTTGGTAAATAAATCTAACATATCTGTAGATGCCGATACCATTTACTGTGAAAGAAAGGACAACGGAGAGAAAATGTAGAGAATAATGTAGGAGTGCTGCTAGAATTCCAGTTCCCAGATCTGTGTTTTCTATTACTTCTACAACTACTAAAACTTATGTTATAAATGTACGTTATTGGCAAGTGAAACCCTGTCAGAGCTCTCCTTAGATATCAGCCCAGTTACAGTTTGCTCTGCAAAAATAATCTGCTCCTTTGAAAATCTCAAACTCTTTGCCACATTTCAGGCATCAAACATAAACATTTTTTAGTGAAGAATCAACAACTAGTTTTACCCAATCATGAAGTGTAATTAAATATGTTGGATATTTTTAACTTCTTTAACTTAAAAAAAAAACTGAAGAGTGGGGCTGTGCAAACTGAATCCGCCCCTTTTACTTTCATAGTGTGCAGCAAACTCTCCCCAGAAGTTCAGTGGAGGATCTCTGAATGATAAAAATGTCGACCTAAATTATACTAAATAGAATCCACCTGTGTGTAATCAAGTCTTCCCCGAGCAAATGCATCTGCTCTGTGTTCGATTCTCAGAGGTCTGTTTTAAAGTGGCGCAGAGAGCATCATGAAGAACAAGGAACACATCAGACAGGTCCGAGACACTGTTGTGGAGAAGTGTAAAGCTGGATTTGGAAACAAAAAGGATTTCCCAAGCTTTAAAAATCCCAAGGAGCACTGTGCAAGGAATTCACATTTTACCTTGCTTATTCTGATTCACATTTTACCAACTGATTCTGATTAAAACTAATTTTTGAAATAAATTATTTTGTGTATATTTTTACATAACATTTGCCATTGCTAATGGTACCATACACAGTAATCTAGCTATACTTTAATTAAATAAATCAATTCAAGCTAAAATGTAAGAGTCTATAATTAGGTCATACTGAGCCTGATCTATTTGTACCATCTATTTGGGGGATATTTATTGCCACACTTTGGGCCACTTAATACCAATTTAGCATCAAATAAATGAGGCAGCCTACGTCCAGCATTGTTGCTGACCTTATGTACTTATGACCACAGTGTACCAATTAATCTTCTGATGGCTACTTCCAGCAGGATAACGCGCCATGTTATAAAGTGAATCATCTCAGACTCATTTCTTGAAACTTTCCACTTAAGTAATTGTGAATTGAGCATATTGACAGACAACATTTTATTTTTTATCTTTAAATGCATTTTTTTTTAAATAATTACTGCTCTAAATGTATTGCTCAGCCTAAAGATCTGTTTTTAGTCTCTATACTTTAATCAAATAAATCAATTAATCTGCTAAAATGTAAGAGTCCATACTGAGCCTGATCTCTCTTTGTATCAGAGATTTTCTTACCTTTAGAAAAATGTCACTTGGGGTAAAACTCCCCTGCAACCCGTGATTTGCATTTGTATAGCTCACAGCATGTTTTTCATTTACATGTTAAAAGCCTCCCTAGAATTCCATGGGGGGTGGAGGGAGGCATGGGGGAACACTGCCTAAGAAAGCCCTACACATCAATTCACCTGAGACTTTTATAGTGGTGTTTTTGCTTTGCGATGCTCTGCAAATTACCGTAAACTGCAAATTTAACCTGAACTTCACACGACAATCTACAGTACCGCATGTTGACTGAAATCCCACACTTTTCATAGCCAGTGGCTCCCTCGCGTGTTCCCTGCCAGCATGCTTCCCCGCTTTTATGCTCCCCGTGAGTCCCTACATGTTCTCTGCTGGCGCGCCAGTAATGCCAGCTCCCTGCCATGTTCCCCGTGTGATCCCTGCCACATTACTACCTGCCTTGCCATGCTCCCTGTGTGTTCCCCTGCCATGCTTCCTGCCATGCTCCCTGTGTGTTCCCTGCCATGCTCCCTGCCTATGCTCCCTGTGGTCCCCTGCCTTGTTCCCTGCCATGCCCCCTGTGTTTCCCGCCCATGCTCCCCTGCATACCCCTGTGTGTTCCCCTGCCATGCTTCCTGCCCTGCTCCCTGTGTGTTTCCTGCCATGCTCCCCTGTGGTCCCTGCCTTGTTCCCCTGCTGTGTTCCCTGCCATGCTCCCCTGTGGTTCCCAGCAATGCCCTCCTTTCCTCGTTCCTGCTTTTGCTCCCTGTGTGTTTCCTGCCATGCTCCCCTGTGGTCCCCTGCCATTGTCTTCCTGCCATGCTTCCTGCCCTGCTACCATGCCTACAATGTTCCTTAAATGCTCCCTTCCATGCCCTACACATGCAACTCCTGCATATTCCCTGCATGTGTCCCCTACATGCCCCCTGTCATGTTCCTCGCCACATCCCCTGTCGTTTTCGGCCTTACTTCCTGCTATATGCCTTTCCCGCGCATACGTTTCCTAATGCTTCCGGCTATGCACCCTGCTAAGCTTTCTGCAGAGCTCCCTTATTTTCTCTCTACCATGCTCACTGCTATGATCCCTGTCATGATTATTCATTTATCGGGCGTGTATCAGCCTGTGCATAATGAAGTCCTTCTCTACTCACCCTTCTCCCTCTGCTTTCTGCATATGCTGGCGGCGCCTCTGGCCTGGAACCCTCGAAAACGCATTTGGGGGAAATATCAATACTCTCATACATCAGTTTATCTGCATTAAAGTATAAATCAGCGTTTATGTTTCCTGCCGTGGCCTGTGCACCAAAGTTCAAACTATTGTATCTATAAAACTCCTTCACAATTGCATCTTTCAAGCTCTGTGAGTTTTTCAGATTGAAATGAAGCTAAGGTGGAAATTCAACTGAAGAAACTCTGATTACTTCCATTCAGATCTGAGGCTGATCCTCTAACCAAGCACCAGGACCTGAGAGTGCCCAGACAACCCACCTCCATGCGCCTTCTCCACCATTGTAGTAAGCTCATCCGGACTCCTCTTCGATGCTCCTTCAACCTCACCGCCAGGTGTGTAGTCCCTCCAGACTTTCATGGAGTTCCCTGTCACTTTTAAACGGTCCGGCAGAAGACCATCATGTTGGAAAAAGCTTGCTGTTCTTGCCAGAGATTTCTTCCCAAAGGGGAGTTTTTTTTTCTCTCCACAGTAAACTGCATAGCTTGTTCTTCATGGACAGATTCGCCGGACGAGTTTATGCCCAAACATTGTTCATTTCGGTGACATCCAGCTCAAGCATCACCTTGTATGCCAGCCTCTATGGATTGTAACCGACGCTTCATCTATCTAAACTCCACCACACCAGTTTTCAGGTCTGGGGAAATATCCTTATTCTCATACATCGGTTTATCTGCATTAAAGAAGGTATAAAATCAACGTTTATGTTTCCTGCAGGGGCTGACACCAGAAGTTCAAACTATTGTATCGGCAAAGCGCTCTTCTAATTGCATTTTCTCTGTGTAGCGGAGTTTTCAGATTTGAATTCTATATATTTGTAGTGTTAAGTGCAGAAAAGTCCTGCTCAGATGGTATGATGTCAGGTTCGCGAATTTTACAAAGAGCTGCAGATCCCTTTCAGTTTTATTTATAACTTTTGTCTCTGCCGGCTGGAACTTTGTTCTCGCGTCTTTTAGATGGACCCAGTTCTTGTTCACAATGCAGAAGATTTGGAAACCTAAAACATCTATGTTGAAGTCAGCAGTAAATCTGGTTACAATGCTCTATTGAAAGCCGTCCAGTATGAATTGGAGCATTTTAAATGTGCCTGCAGAAGGAGCAGAGGTGGAGAAGCTCCAACACATGACATGCATCCTGAGCATCTAGTGGAAGCTTGCTCCATTGTTTGCTCATTATTCACTTACTTTTCTCCAGCCTTTATTCTTATTCAGCCATAGATTTTAGCAGATGAAATGAAGAGTGTTTATAACATCAGTACTGGTCTCATTTGCTGGTTGGTGGGGTTTTTTTGTCACCATGTTATCAGAGCAGGTGAGGATGAGCTGGATTTGATCAGATGCTCTTATTTCATCCACTGGTTCTCTGCAGGTCTGACTTCTTTCTCTTCTGTTAATCTTCTACGCAAAGATAGTCAAAGTCATTCTGATCAGCAGCACATCCCATAATATACTGACCACTGTTATTGTGCCTCCAGTTTGATCATCAGCTTCAACCCTGAATGAGGCTGATCCCCAACAAATCTATGGACAAGGTCCATCGACTTGCCACAGGGTTCTTACCAGAGGGTGTCAGAAGTAACGAAGTACAAGTACTTCATTACTGTACTTACTTTTTTTATGTATCTATACTTTACTCCATTAGTTATTTTTCTTTTCCCTACTTCTGACTTCTACTCATTACAGTTTTCACTTTCAAGTATCTGCACTTTCTATTCCTTACATTTTTTAAAAACAAACATTACTAGGTACTTTCATACACAAAGCTACGTCAGTGTTTGGGTTGTGGTTTCAGAAGGACCAATGCAGGGCAGAGGCTGGGAGATTTCTGCCAACAGGGAGTTTTAATGGGGCAAAACAGTAAACAATCAATCAATCAATCAATCAATCTTTATTTCAGCAGACACAAAAAGGGTCCATAGTAAAAACAAAAGCAAAAAGAAAAAAAACAAAAAGAAGCATGACGGTCACACAGGCCACAAATAGTGATGGCGCCAATGTTTCCACAATCTTGAGAAAAATGCTGTACTAAAACAGGGTTTACTAAATTGCTATTATATTGTGTATGACACGGATAATCTACACATACATTTATACATGAGATTCCTGAGCGCAGCTGCACATGTGGGCAGGAATAAACAGAGGCAGGAATCCAAAAATCCAACTAATAATGAAAGGCAAACCAGAAC
>JAGKQL010001032.1:0-46002 GCA_018398635.1 Cyprinodon brontotheroides
GTTGATGACGTATGAGCTGTGAATGTGAGGAATGTTATTCAATCAAAAAAAAACAAAAACCATTTGCATCATGTGCCAACAATACTGTAGATTCCCGACACTGTTTCAGATAACAATCAAGAGCATGCTGTGAGTCACTATTACAGGAAAGACGTCGCCCTGTAGAGAAAATCCTAAACATCATATAAAGTAGTAATGAATTTTTAACCCTTAAACATTTCATATTTGAAATTTAGAAATCCACATTAATTATTTTAATGACCCAAAGCCTCCCTTTATTTGTATAGAGACTCTGAGAACTACTAAAGTTTTTACACAACAACTGTGTAAAGGCTGATGTAATTCAATCCAACACCTAACAATGCAAGGTTTTTACATTTGAAAAGGAACATACTGTAGAGACTCCTTTTTGCTTTTGAATTAATATTTATCTTTAATGGTGCAAACCATTATCTATTCCAGGGGTAACCAAATCAGCGGAGTCTGAATAAATCATTGACCAGTTAAGGTCCAGAGACATTTTTAATTGTAATCTCTTACTTTAAACAGAATTTAAATCTGAAATAAAATGAGGTAAAGAGGTCTAGTTGATAGTGTTTTTAAACTGCAGTATCTATACTTCTACTTAAGTAATAAAATGTGTGTACTTTTGACACCACTGAACATAACAGATCAAACCAACTGCCTAAGCAACATCATCCATTCACTAGAGTGTGTTGTGAATGTATAATCTTTAGGAGCTTGTTAAAGCTGATAGGCTTCAATCGATACTTTGGTTTTCGAATAGAGCTTTGTGCCTGCACCTCTTCACTAAACCACATAGCCCCAGAAAACATCCTCATACAATCTGCCTATGATAAAGGCTCTAGCTTAATTTATTCTGTTCTTCAGCTCAAATTCTCTGCTCTTATGTCACACCTCCTATTCCTACTTTTGGTAATCTGAGACAGGCAAGCTGGGACAGGCAGTGAACTTGTCACCATAAAGGGTAGTTATAGTTACATTTAAAGAACTATGAATAGAATGTGTTCCCATGTCTGACAGTTATTTCACCCATTTATCTCTTTTTAGTCTTTTAAATTAGCTTGCCAAAGCAGCTGATACCTTTTCTTCAGTGTCTCTCTTTGATAAGCTACGGGTTTTGGCATCAGTAAAAGGGACAGATGTGTTCTGTGGATCGCACAAGCAGCTGGGAGTGCAAAACCGCCTAATGTCTTTCAGCGAGTCTTTGGCCGTTTCTCAATATGTATACTTGTGCTTTCTCATGTGCTCGTGAAGCGTCATCAGCCTCAGCCCTAGTACTGTTGCAATTCACAAGAACAGCAGATCGAGAACGGACAAAGTCCTCGGATGTTGTTCTCACCTCTCCCTCTTTACCCAGCATGCATCAGAGCAGACTTGTCTGTACTTGAGATTGACAGCTGTCCCAGCATGCACTGCGGCAGCAGCAGCTTCCAATGGAGCGCTCACAGAGCTCAGAGTATTAAGATAAAGTTTCTCTTTTCTGTTGCTGTTGTTCAATAAAAGTACATTTTAAGATGTAACATTTATTTGAGATGAAAACATTAAACTTTAAAGGATCACTATATGGCCAATAGGCTCTATGCACAGCTCCACTACTTCCTGAATTTAAAGGCAGCTCCTTTGTTTCCTGTCTTTCATTACTGGGCGAACTGATTAATCCAGGTGTGTATGACCTAAGTAACTGGCCAGACACACCTGGATTAATCAGTTCGCCCAGTAATGAAAGACAGGAAACAAAGGAGCTGCCTTAAATTCAGGAAGTAGTGGAGCTGTGCATAGAGCCCATTTACTGATTTAATGCGTAATAAAAAAAAGATTTTCTGAAGTTGAGAGGACTGTGGCAACCAGCGGACCTCTGAGGGTATCGGCAACCAGGTCTAATCCCTGTTGGGATCCTGAGGCTTGCCCACCAGAGGGCGCCGAGGATCCCTCCCTGGGGGTTTGTGTTGCTGTTGTGATCTGGGGTTCTGTCTGCTTTTCTCCACCAGAGGGCCTATTGGATCTCCTGAAGCTGGAGCTGACTTCACCAGCTGTTCCTCATCTGCTCATCAGGAGACCAGTACTTAAGCGGGCTGAGAACCTCACTCCGGTGCCAGAGTGTTTAGTCAGTCACGGTACAGCAAACCCTGAGCCAACCTGCCTGTCTAGTCTCCTGACTATGAAACCTGAACATGAACCTGATCCATTTTGTTTTCTCTGCTTCCCAGGTTGAACCTGCCTGAAACCAGAAATCCCCTGAAGAGTTTCTCTGTTGGAAATCGGTCTGTCTGATTTCAGTAGAACCCTGGAGAACCAAACCTGTCAAGGATCTGCCAGCCTGCCCCCAGAAGAATCTGGAAGGGAAACTGAAGCTGAAACCAGGTGATCTACAAGCTCTAACCAAACTCAGCTTCCACCAAGCCCTCAGCCTGCCGTCAGCCTCTGGACCCCCCTGGTTCCCCCCCTTTGCCGCTCAGCTCAAAACTCCAGTACTGTGAACCCTGTCGAGACCAGTCCCGAGCCTGATAACCCTGGATCTGTTTATTCTCTGGACTGTGTTCAACAATAAACCTTTGAACTTTTTCCCTGCCTCTGGTTGTGTTCTGCATATGGGCTAGGAACCAAAACTCATTATGACAATCCCAGCCCATCTGCAGCAGTCCTCTCTCTGCATAGCCGTGTGTGAAGGACCGCTGACTCTGATGGCAATATTTTTCTTTTATTTGGCAAAATGTTCATTTGATTTGAGTTCATCTGATTGTAATAATTATTATTCCTCCACTAAATGAAAAAATAAAAATGTATTATTATCTAGAGACTATTAATAACAGGTGAAATACAGCTCCAAAAAGAGTAGAGCATGTGGTGACCAGTGTTGTATAAAGTACTGAAATCTCTGAGTCAAGTAAAGTAAGTACCTCTCCAACATATGACTTTGGTAAAAGTCCAAGTCACTGAATGAAATGTTACTTGAGTAAAAGTCTTAAAGTATCTGAAATGGCTTGTACTTAAGTATAAGAATTACTGTAAAAATGAATGAGTGAATGTATAAGTAAAAAGTAAGTGCAGTTTGAATGACATTTTTTTTAACATTTTGGTAAATATTGAAGGTTAAATTCACTTAAAATATTATACACAACCAAGTGTAGCATAAATTTAGACCAAGTTTTATTACTGCTACTGTTAATTATTATTATTAAATTCTTTTTATTGGGTTTTCAGAAGGTTTGTTTCAAAACATACAATACATACAAACACAAGAAAAGTGGAAGATAGATACAAAATTACCCATGTTCTGAAGTGGTTCAAACTAAAAGAAAGCTGTTAATCATAAGAATATGCATTAGTATATCAATACTGGTTGCTGGAATGACAATATGAATAAGTAACAACAAAATAATTACAGACCGGATCTAAAGTAGAGAAGAAAAGGTTGCCAAATCTTGTAGTACTTTTGCTCTGATCCATTCACAGTATGCCGAAAATGTTCAAGTTTTAAATGAGACATAACATCCTCGACCCACCGTTTAAAAGATGGTGCAGCTGCATTTTTCCACCCAAACAGTATTATGCGTCTTGCAAGCAATGTCATGAAGGCTATAGCGTCTGCCTGATGAGGGGTCATGGGCACACTTGGAGGAACAATCCCAAACAAAACAGAACTCGAGTTTGGCAAAATAATTCTTTTACATACATGTGAAAAGACCTTAAAGATTTTCTCCCAGAATTCATTTAGCTGGGGGCAGTGCCAAAACATATGGCTAAGATTGGCTGAATTATGCCCACAGCGTCTACAGGAGGGATCTGCTTCAGTGTAAAGTCTGGCTATTTTACTTGGTGACATATGTAACCTGTGCAATACCTTAAACTGTAGTAAACCATGCCTGACACAGATAGATGTAGAATGAATTTTCGAAACAGCTTTTTGCCAGGTAGTTTCAGTTAGTTGTTCACCAAGTTCTTCTTCCCATTGCGTTTTTAGATGGACAAGAGATGGGGAAGCTTCACATTGTATTTTGTTGTAAATTACTGATATTAGACCTTTCTCAGAGGGATCTAGGTCGAAGCATTCATCAAGCCATGATTTTGAAGGCATGGTTAATGAAAAGAACTTCTTAACAAAACTACGTAATTGGAGATATTTGAAAAAGTCTGTTTGTGGGATGTCAAAGTCAGTCATTAATTGTTCAAAAGATATAAATACATTATTTTGGAAAAAATCTTTGACACATCTTAGTCCTCTTCTATGCCATTGTTGATAAGAGGGGTCAATTAGTGATGGTTTAAAGTGTATATTTTGCTGAATAGGAGCTGAGATTAAAGGTTGTTTAAATTTAAAATGAGTTCTAAATTGACACCATATTTTTAGTGCACCCTGGACAATAGCATTGTTAGTCAGCATGTGTTTACCCAATGGAAGTGGACTACATAAGAGGGATGACAGTGAGACTGGGTTACAAGAGTGCTGTTCCAGCTGCACCCAAGATGGAGATTCAGCACCCAATCCATATGCGGCCCAAAAGAGAAGTTTGTGGATATTTTTTGCCCAATAAAAATATAGGAAATTAGGCAGAGAAAGCCCCCCTTCCTCCTTGAATCTTTCTAGAAATTCTTTTCTGATCCGAGGAATGTTTTTATTCCAGATGAACATGGACACACACCTATTTAGTTCTTTAAAGAAGGCTTTAGGAATGAAAACGGGTATTGTTTGGAACAGATATAGAAGTCTAGGCATGATTATCATTTTAATGGAATTGATTCTTCCTGCCAGAGATAGGGGAAGTTTTGACCATTTATCCATGTCTTGTCTGGCTTTTTCCAAAGCTTTTGTGAAATTTGTTACATATAATAAATTATAATTGTAGGTAACAGATACACCTAGGTAATTAAAGTCACTTTTGTTAATTGTAAAGGGGAAAACCTGGTAATCTAATTGTTGAGCTCTTTTATTTATCGGGAACAGCACACTTTTAGTCATGTTCAATTTATATCCCGATACTTGACCAAATTTGTGTATAAGTTCTAGCGCAACAGGAATAGTAGAGAGTGGATCGGACAAAAAGAGGAGGAGATCATCAGCGTATAAGGCTAATTTATGAATTTGTCCACCTCTCTGAATACCTGCCAACTGCCCAGACTCCCTTAACATTATTGCCAGAGGTTCAATGGAAATATCAAACAAAATTGGGCTCAAGGGACAGCCTTGCCTTGTCCCACGCGAAAGGGGAAAGAAGTCAGACACAATCTTGTTTGTTCTTATAGAAGCCTGGGGTGCCGCATATAAAATATTGATCCAAGAGCAAAAATGAGGACCAAATCCCATCTTTTTTAAAGTGGTGAATAAAAAACTATACTCAACCCTATCAAATGCTTTTTGCGCATCTAGGGAAATCACTACTTCTGGAATGGATTCTTTACGCTGATAGATAATACTGAATACCCGTCGAAGATTAGTTGATATTTGCCTTCCCACCACAAACCCAGTTTGGTCCGGGTGTACCAATTTTGGAAGAACAGTCTCCAGTCTCCCTGCTAGCACCTTTGCTAATATTTTATAGTCCCAATTGAGGAGACTGATAGGCCGATATGAATCACAATGCAGTGGATCTTTAGATTTTTTCAATAATAGGGAGATTGAGGCTTGTGTCATTGTTGTGGGGAGAGCTTGCTTGACCATTATTTCTCTAAAAACTTTTAGCATCAGAGGGACTAGTTTGAGGGCAAATGTTTTAAAAAATTTAACTGCTACTGTTAATGACATCATTACAAAAAAAAGGAAAAAAACGGAAGTTTATCTGGCATCTGAAGAGGGAGGCCAGTTTGAAGCCCCTTTAGTAAATGCGGCCAAGATGAAGAAAAAAAAATAGCTGTAAATTACTGTACTTCACAAACAAAAGGCACACACATAACAGGTCATTTTACAAAAGAAAAATAAATGGGAGGGAACTGTAGCTTATTTGGCATCTGAAGAGGAAGACTTTTTTTTGTAAAACTACCTTAAAACGTAAAAAAAGGTAGTGCTGAAATTAAGTGTACATCACACCGGAGAAAAAAAAGATGCACTTCAGGCCAATTAACTAAATCTTAAACACTTTGTAAACACAAGCCCCTCATCCCCTCCACACTTTTGCCCTTGACTTTTTTCTTCCCCTCCAAATCTTAACCCACCCTTGTGGTCATCCTTGCACATAACCCCATTATCACTTGAAACTGTACAATCTTCTGTTCATCTTCAAAAGCCTGCTACAGTCAACATTAAGCTTAAGCTAAATACACCACGTGTGGAACTGAAAACAATGCCAAACAAAGTTCATTTATACAGCTACCGTTATGCTCAAGATTTCACAATAGTGCCCAGTGACCAATCTATATCCTATTGATGTTGATGAACAAGCCCAGGCAAGACCCGACTTTGTAGTCAGTAGGTGGGGTCAAAACACTTGCGTTTCTCTCGCTAATTTTTTTTTTTTTTTTTTTACTTAGTAACTAAACTAAACATTGAAAATATATCGGAGTAAAAGTACGCAATTAAGTTCGTAAATGTAGTGAGGTAAAAGTGAAAGTGCTTTTAAAAATTTACTCTTGGAAAGTATGAAGTACTCCAAAATATACTTAAGTACAGTAGTAAAGTATTTTTACTTCGTGACTATACAACACTGGTGGTGACGTCACGAGTACGCTTCTCTTCCAATTGACCCATATTAACGCTGCGTGCTCCCGTTCTCACAGAGTCCAAACTTTTCTTGGTTCTTCTCAAGAACATACTCGGCGAGGACACGAGTCTGTACTCGCATTCTAGTGAATTGAGATACGGCCCTAATTAGCCAGCAGTTTCCAGCTAACTGTGGAAACAAATATACGCAAAGTTCTTCCAACTCAGGGCACTTCAGCAGTTAGCTCATGGCTAGCTTCTTGTTGGAGCTGTTATTGTCAAAAAAACTTGAGTTGTTCATGGTGTCCTCTGCAGCCATTTCTTTCAAATGAAACACTTTCTATCCTGCTGCACCATCACATAGAAGTGATTCATTTGCTCTTGGTTTAAGTAAAACTATTGAATTACCCATTTTGTTTCCCACTTAACATTTAGTCATGGTGTGCCAGGGAAGGTCGGAGGTGAGAGTTTTCAGTACTACTGTAGATTATGGTCATACAACTGCAAAGAAGACACGGCTATATCAATCTGAATCTTCACAAACTAAATCTGTTTGGACTATTGCTTCAGTTCAATGACTGAACCTGTCCTTACATGGGCTTTTAACATAATTTTGAAAATCGGTCAGTAAGAGAGGAAAACCAACAATAAGAGGTCCACATAAATATCATTGCTAAATTTCCTGATTGAACAGAGAAACTTTTAATAATAGTGACACAATTATTCCACCATCTACCAGCAGCTTACTGTATATAACCACATATATTCACCTGTATAATTGCAAGTCGGAGCTCCTACCTGAGAAGAGAGTGAGACAGCCTAGAGCAAGGATCAACACATGAAAAAAAACTTTTTGTTAGTTACGTCAATCTGACCTTTTTTAACAGATATTTATTTTTTCTTATTTAAAAAAAAAACCCAAAGGTTAGGACATGACTGTCTATCAGTGAATCATTGTCTGTCACAAATCTGCTTTAGACATCTTAAGTTCATGCTGGGCAGTTCCTGATTACCTGTTTTAATCTTTAGAAGATAAAAAACAAAAAATATTTTCCAGTAACTTACAGGTGCTTACTTTGTTGTCATTATCTTGCTTATTTGTTGAGATGACAGGTAATGACTTGGTAACACATTTTTTATTTAAATAAAATTATAAATATTATTAAAATTTTTATTTAAATTTCTTCAAAGGTGTTCCATTTGTTAAATACAAAAATAGATTATTTTGGGATTGCAATATAATTATTCAAAAGATTCATGCAAAGTGAAATTAACACATACAGTAAAAAAATCTCCCGTGTTGTCAATCTTTAGCATGTAACAGTCAAATTTAAACCAGCGCAGGATATTTTCTCCTGTTGTGAAAAAACAAGTTTTTTTTCATTGAAACATCTTGCTGGAATTGTTTTGCAAGCATATCATGAAACAACTGTGCATCACATGAACAGCCAAGAGTTCCTTTGATCTGTCTGTGCCATGAAAATAGTTCAAATACACCTGATAAGATGTTTAACCGATAGAACATGAAAAGACAGTGAAACAAACATTTGCAGGTTTATCTTAAAGGTGTTTTTTTCTTTGTCTCCTATTGAAAGGAGAACAAAATGAAGACCGTTTCTTTCTGTCTCCTCACATGTTTTTAAACTGACTGGGTTCAGCACTATGACTTGAATGTGGAGAATATACATCTAGATAACATCTGGCCAGAGTTTCAACTGAAACTCTGAAGTCAACCATTATTGTTGTCTTTGTTTGTGTCTTAAGGGACAAGAAAGGCCTACCTTAGCTCGAAAACACAAGTTACCAGATAGATGTCCTAGTGTCCCTTCCTCACCCTGGGGGCAAGGTTTCTAATATTTTTAGCTTTGTTTGCTGCTTTACCTTACGACAGAGTATTAGGGCCAGATAAAGTCATTACGAAAATAAAGTCATAAAATTACGAGAATAAAGTAAAAAAATTGAGAGAATACAGTCCCAACGAGAACAGTCATAAAATTAAGAGATTAAAGTCATAAAATTACGAGAATAAAGTCGTAACATTACGAAAATAAAGTCATAACATTACCAGAATAAAGTAAAAAAAAAAATTGAGAGAATACAGTCCCAACAAGAAGAGTTATAAAATTAAGAGATTAAAGTTCTAAAATTACGAGAATAAAGTCATATCCTGAAACCTGGATTTCTATGGACAGGGCCTAATAAGTATTGTAGGGTTTATCCTTAGGGACAGAGAGTAGATAATTTTATCTCAGCCTAGACTTTTATTTAGACTCTACTTTATTTATTCCCTTGGGATTACTCCTTCAGGGAAATTCTGGTTCTGGTAGCTGATATAGAGCACAAATGAAAAAAATATTAAATAGTTAATAGCAAGATGCCATTAAAGGTAAAAATACAACAGACAATATAAAAAGAGTGTATATAGTAGTGTTGCACCTAAATGTACTGACCATATAAATATGTGAAAATTATACAGACTGAACAGACGATGTGCTCACCTTATAAATAAGTAAAAAAATGACACAAGCAACACAGTAGTTGGTAGGTGTTATTGCACAGTGAGAGAGAAGAATATTGCACATAAGTAACAATAGGTAATGTTTTGTATAAGATGTCCAAGGTGCTGATCCTTGTATCTCTTCCCTTCACCTCCTCTTTCCCCCAAGTGGGGAGTTGTATAGCTTGCTGGCTTGAGGAAAAAAAGGAGTTCAGCAGTCTGTTGGTCCTGCATTTGGGGAGGAGCAAACTCCTACTGATCAGGCTCCTCTGAGTGGTGAGGTCAAGGCCAGGCCATGATAGAGAACTGAATTTGACTCGCAATATATGATCTGGTACTTTGTGCAGTCTAAATAAAAGGATTTAAACACATTTACTGGAGGAAACCACCAGCAGGACCAGGAGCTCTGGGAGCAACCACCTGCTGTGACCCACTGGGGTTTGAGAAAACAGAGGAAACACACCAAATACACAGAAGCATTTATTCAGAAGCACTCTGATGTAAAGCAAAACAGAAACATTTTAATGTGGTATTATTACATGCTTTTAATATGTTAGTGCTCATACCACTCTCTAAAATGAAACACACCTTTGAGCTCATGTGAAAAGGTTTCAGGGAGTGAATTAGAGAAGACACACATAATTGGCCTGATACAAGGAGTCAGGAATAGTAGTTTCCAGTCACATGAAAATCTGAATAAGGACAGAAGGATATTTGTTTGGTTATTGTATTCTTAAGCAAATTATGTATACACGTATATACATTTGAAGACATGAATGTAACTTAATTCCCCTTTAACTTTGTTTTAATATAATGCATTTATAATTTATTTTCTAATTTTCTTAAATGATAATCAGAGATCACCATAACCTGCAAATAAAGTTCAAGATCAACAATAGTCTCTGTTTTAACAGTTTCTCCAACTGAATAATAACACCAACAACAATAATGATAATAATAATAATTATGTTTCTTTTGCAAAGGTTGAGTGTGGTCCGGGGGTGGCAGCCTAGTGGTTAGGGCATGGAGCTTGGAATCTCTAAGCAAAGACCCTTAACCCCTCTGTTGGTGGATCGAAGAAGCAATCCCTGCTTTACAATAATGATATCACAGGTGACATCATTGTTATTCAGGAGTGTTCTTTGGGTTGATCTTCAGGTGTGTTTTCAAAGTATGGTTTCAGAGACCCTATAGGCAAACATAAGTATGTGTTATCAGCAACAGGTGAGATTATTCCAACATATTTCTTATGTTAGTTTTACAGCTAAAATCGCTTGGAAGGGTTAAATACCAAAACTATAACAGATGACCATGGCTGAGGTGATGGAGTGCTGCTTCATAAGCCTTTCTTTCGATTACAAGACAGATGCAATTGGAAGCATCATTTTAACATCATTGTTTTATGTACAGTTTAAAATTATCTTTCAACAACTAAAACTATGAGTGTTTCTGTAGCCTCTTGGATAGAAATAAAACCCATTTTCTGTTTCAAAAATTTGCCAAAGAAACAACTTAGTAAAAAAATAAAAATATCTCAAAAAACAAATATTGAGAAAAAAAATAAAGCTGTTCCCCTGTACAAGCAAGACCTGAGAAGAGAATAATTTTTTAGATGTCAGAATAAGTCAATTTAAGAAAGAAAATTCTCAACATTGTGGCACCATATTTATGATGGAAGCATTTTAATAACTCTGATTAGATATTATTTTAAACTGGAAGCTTCTGTCTAAGCGTTTAGATCAGATTAAACTGAGATGCCATCTTCATACCACTAGAGGGAGCTTTGGCACCATTAGTGGGAAATGAACCCAAGTTAGATGAAGGGACCATGTAACCAGATATGGCCAAATGCAGATTTATACAGATTGAGTTATGGTGAAATCTTCACTTTTTGGCAACTCAACGGTTGTTTTACCTGAAATATCACATTAAATAATTCTAAACATTAATTTAATTTCCTGTAAACAAAAAACAGATAAAAAAAATATTGATTTAAAAACTAAATAATTACCAAATTCATCAATGAGCTGAATAAATGTTTTTGTCAGTATGCAGGAAGAATGTACTATAACAGTCTGTTATCCTGCTCATATTTAGAACTATCTGGAATGGTAACAATTTGATGAAAATGGTGCTTAGCATCGTCCATAATGCTCCCAACTTCATAAAGAAAATTTATTTCACCTCAGCAGGAGTTTCTAGAAGGCTGCCCTGAACTAATAGCTTTTTGATCTTTTTTAAGTCATTTTCTGTGATGCTGTTACCCCAGCAGATAATGGAGGAAAAGATCCCAATCTCCACAACAGACTGATAGAAGATATATAGCATCTTACTGCAAACGCAGAAGGACCTTGGGAAGTAGTTTCCTCTTTCCCATCCTGTTGTCTGCTTCACAGTTGTGTCTACAGTCTTGTTGTCCAGGTGAACACAACTTCTGCTTCTTCTCCCATTTTAGTAATAGCATTCGGCTTCCTGTTTATTCTAAAAATAACAATCATCTATCTTGTTTTATTTACACTCAGGATCAGATGATTGATTGCTTATATATATGAAATTCTTGAAATCAAAAGGTGCTTTTTTTAATGGCTCCTTGTGTGAAATTCTTCTGAAGCCCTTTCAGAACTGAAAGGAAGCTTCGTTTCACAGACTCAAGTCCCTACTGTCTCATGGATAGACATATAACACCGTAACACCTATGTGTCTTATATTTGTGATCACAATGGAGTGGTGACCACTAACAAGGTGGTTAGAATGTGGACACTCACATCCGCCTCACTGATCCTCAGCACTGGTATGCTGCACGGTTGTGTTGCCAACACATAACTGCTGGTTATTTATCAGGCAATCAAACACAAACCAACCAGGAACTAATGGGTAGTTAACCAGTACTACTGGGAGATCAGACTTTTCGGCTTTATTAACCAGTACTTACCAGGGGACACCCAGCATAACTTTATTTAACAAGTTTATTACCAAAGAAACAGAGAAAAAACTCTCTCTCTGCTTCCTGAATACAGCTTGCTCCAGTGAGGTCACACCTCATTATAGCCAAACATCTGTTAGCTACTGATTTTACTGGATCATCACTATTAACGGCCTTTTCATGAAAGAGATTAACATTTTTTATACTTTTTACTGCTGTTATCTTAACTAACTCTGACTATCACTTACTGAATACTAAATAAGTCTCTGGAAAATATTTCACTAATTCTATCTTATTCTGTGTTGCAGTCAAGATTTATATCCTTTTTGAATTCTTAGTTTTACTCTTCCACGTTATGTTTTTTCAATATTTTTGGTGTTATTTATTACTTTGTCTAGTTTTAGTTAAAATTATTCTTTCCCTTATCTTTAAGTTTCGTTTTCCATGGCTTCGTTTATCTCCAGTTCTCTTCTCTTATCCTCTAGTTTTCCACTTGGTCCTTCCTTATTTCGTAGTCATTAGTTTTGTTCCCCTTTAGCCTTATTTAAGTTATTTTCTAGTTACCTTTAGATCCCTTTGTTCCTCTTGATTATTCTTAGCTGCCCCCTTGTGTCCTTTCATTTCCCCTTAGTTCCTTTTAATTACTTCTGCCTACATCTGCTCCCTATCAGCTAATTAATCCCCCTCATTGTTCTGTCTTCCATATATACACCTTCTGTTCAGTAACTCATTTCTGGATCCTTGTCATTCCTTAGGTTTATTCCTTTCTAGTGTCATATAGTTTTTTTGGTTCCTGAGTTTCTGTTGATCGGTTCTGAAGTAGGGATTCCATATTTGTACTTCATTTAACTTGTTAAAGCTACAGTGTGTGTAACTTTTAGCGACATCTAGCGGTCAGACTGCAGACTGCAGCAACATGAACATTTCCCCCCACCGCTTCTCCCCTCCAACAGTACGGCAAACGTTACGGGACAAAATGTCTTCCACGACGTCCGCATCACCTACCTTCTCAAGTGATGAGGTTTGTTTACATAGATAATTTTACAGATAGTATTTCATTAGTCTGTGTAGGGTATGATTTCATGTAGACTTAAGATAATAAATATAATACCCGTTATTTTTTCTACATCGTTGTGACGTTTTGGCGATCTCGCAATCGCTAGTTTGTTGGCTCTGCGCTGCCGTAGCGCAAAGATGTCTGCCTCCATGGCTGCGAGACCCGCTCCTATGTAATTATAAATAACGAATTCTAAGGCAACGCAAATATTAAGGTTAAGAGGCTGAGCTCGTAGATGATGATAAATAACATAGTTATGTATAATATATTACATTGATACTGACTGTATATCCCTGTAATTATTAAACACTGTAGCTTTAAATGAAGTAAATGAAGTAATAAATTTGATTTGCAGACAAGTATTTCATGTTGACGTCTGTTTTCACAAGTATTTGTTTTCTAGCAGATGTGCAGGCCATGATCTGCCTAAACCAATGCTGTCAACTTTCCAAATATATCTTTTTTTAATTTATTTTTTTATTGCAGCATATAAAACAAAACTTTTTTAATGGTTGTGTTATAAACCACAGAAAGTACACCAATGTATTTACAGAAAGAAGTGCTAGAATATAAAATACACATTGCAGGATATTTATTTTAAAGCCAGGTATTTGATGTTGACGTCCGTTTTCACAATTATTTGTTCAGCTCTGACATCCTTGTTGTTTCTCTTTAGCATCTAGCCAACCTAGATTTTATTAAAACCACTTCCTTGTTTAAATGTATCTGATGCGGAAAGCTGTGTTCCTAGAATCCGAAAGCCTTAATTAGCTCTGTTACCAATGTATTTGTCAGTACACGGAGGGTTTGACTGTTAAAGTCGTTACTCTTTAACACATTCCTGTCAACATTAGAAATATCTGGTATATCTGGTCCGGTTTGCAGAGGTGCCAAGTAAAGTACAAATACATTGTTAACTTACTTAAGTAGAACATTTTGGCTATCTATTCTTTTTTGGGGTAATTATTTTTTAGAAAAATGTTTACTTCTTTAGGACTTCACACTTTTTTAGCAATTATCTTTACTTTCTACTCATCACTTTTTTTTATTAAATTTTTTGGCAGTATATTCCTAACCTTGACCTAAAGTTTATTTAAACCATATCTCAAAAACGGACTCTCAAGGTTAAAAATGGGGTCTGCCACATTAGGACCCCTTCGGTCCCCATAATGCCTATTGGTGCTCAGATGGTTAATAAATACACAGAAAACTGTCCTAAAATAGATAACGTAAACAAGTACACAAACTTCTTCACTTAAGAAACAATCATTTCCATGAATTTCACACTTTGTGCTGTTTATTTATGTCATGGTAAAAGCATCTAAGTGGACCATTCCTGTGTGATTTTGCCAGCCAACGTGTCCATAGTGCAGTGCCAAGGTGTCTTTTCAATGACATTTCAGTTCGATTTCCATACAGTCTCCATGTACAAGTATTTGATGTTGATGTCTGTTTTCACAATTATTTGCTCAGCTCTGATACCCATGTTGTTTCTCTTTATGAGCCAAACAGCATCTTGCCAACCAAGATTTGTTTTGAAACCACTTCCTTGTTTCAATGTATCTGATGCAGAATCCAAAAGCCTTAATTTACAACAGTGTCTTCATAGGTTTGCCTAACAAGTCTATCAGACAGCTGCAACTGATCCATAAAATATAATATATATCTGATATATACACTGCTTGGCCAAAAAAAAAAGTTGCCACCTGGATTCAACTAAGAAAATAGGTACGAGCCTCCTATTAGATAATTACTGCATGGGTGATTATCTTTCAGCTGGCAACAAGTTATTTAACCCCAACTGATGCAATGACTTGCTTCTCATTTCCTAAACAACCATGTCAAAAGACACATCCCGTGGTCGTGGAAAAGATGTTAGTCTGTTTGGGAAGGGTCAAATCATTGGCATGCATCAAGCAGAGAAAACATCTAAAGAGATTGCAGAAACTACTAAAATTGGTTTAAGAACTGTCCAACGCATTATTAAAAACTGGAAGGATAGTGGGGACCCATCATCTTCAAGGAAGAAATGTGGCCGGAAAAAAAATCCTGAATGATCGTGATCGGCGATCACTTAAACGTGTGGTGAGATCAAATAGAATAAACACAACAGTAGAACTCAGGGCTATGTTTAATACTGAAAGTAAGAGCATTTCCACACGCACAATGCGAAGGGAACTCAAGGGATTGGGACTGAACAGCTGTGTAGCCGTAAGAAAAACCATTAATCAGTGAGGCTAATGTTAACTTTTAATACAGTTAATCTTATGGCATGTGTAAACACTCTCACTTGAACATATTTCTTAATTTTGAACAAGGCTGTGTTAATGATTTAAAACTACTAATGGGTAAGTATTTAGAGCACCAGGCCATGAAATGAGTATCTCCTGGGGGCGAACATTATTTAAGCCTGCAGGAGAGATTTCTGCTTGGTTTACAGAAGGTCAAAAGTCTTCCAGAATAAACAACCAGGGATGGTGTGAAACTGAATCAGGAAAAGGCCCCCGCATTCCACATCAATTCTGTGGAAGCTTATCTTGTGTTTTATGACCCTAAGAATTCTAGATGCCAGGACAAGCTTTCCGCCTTTTCTTGTTAAAACAAAGAAGCAAATGACCCCAGATGTTTGCAGTAAATTAGGTGAAGCTCTAGGCAGTGTCAGAGATGGCTTCTGGTTGGAGGACCGAGGGCCAGCCCTTTTTGAATGGATTAGATACAAGAGGATAAAGCTTTCTAAATAGAAGTTACAGATCAGATTTTGCTCTTGCAAACTCTCCAAAGATGTCTTGTACGTCTTTGCTTTATTTCTTTCTCTCCTATGTCAGGTAATGGAATGTATGTCTCTGTTGTTCTGCAGTTTCTGGTGTAGGTTTGTGCATTGTCTTATTTCTAAGTGTATGCATTGTCTTATATTGGATTAAACTCTGTAATTCTGTGACGTCAACACGCAATGCTGGTTTTCATAGAGACCACACGCAGCTCGCCGGGTGGACCTGGGAAGGGAAGAATGAAAAGCCAACCTTTTTCCAAAGTTAACTATGTTAGAATATTTTCTTCCTTTACAATTGGGGGCTCGTGCCGGTTCTGGAGTCTCGGCGGGCGGCTGTTTGGTCCTGATTGATCCGTTTCGGCCCGACGCTTCGGTGTGGTAAGACAGTATTTGATTATTTTTTAGTTGTCTGAAGCGCCGTGTGGTCGGACCGGGGCTGATTTGCTGTGTGCGGCCTCACAGAATTCAGAAGCTGCAGAGGTAGATAGAATCCCTCCTAAAAGAGTCGGTTGTTTAAGGATTTGAATAAATACACATTACAGGGAACTGTGGCTAGTTCAAACAGAGCCTTTACGTTAACTCTGACTTAAGCTGGGTTTTTTAAAAGAAGGTTTTATTGATTGATTAATTAATTAATTGATTAATTAATAAAGATTAATTTATTCTTTACCCTGAGGAACAATGCCTGTGCCTCTAAAAAAGAATTTCGGGTGTCTGTGTATTAATTAGCAGGGGCTTGTATCAGCCCGGAGATTTCGACTCATCTCCAGTGGACTTATAATTATTTGGGTTAATTGGATCGAGTTGTATCACTCATGGAAAAGGACTAATAGCAGGTTAATTGGACCGAGTTGTATCACTCGTGGAAAATAAAGGACTAATAGCAGGTTGGATCACCTTTCTTTGGCACCCTTAATCGGGTTGCTTATAGTATAAAGGACTAAAATAAATTATTTGATTTAATACGGGTTCAATCGCTCTCCCCAGCTGAAAAAGAAAAAACCTTTTGTCACTGGGCGGATTGAGTGATCGAATAAACTAAATTGAGGCTTATTTTCGCCTCGAGCTTGACCCAGCTCTGAAGTGTAGGACTGAGAAGTTGAAATGAGAATAAAAGGGATTTGTAAAAGTGAAATTGGAAAATTAAAAGATGCGTCATACATTCTTTTAGCCGGCACCTGACATTTTCTTTTCTTTTCTGTCTTTTCTTGACTGAACTACAACGTTGTCTGTGTTTCTGTGTTTTGTATGTTTCTTTGTGTTTGTGTGCGTGCTTGGCTGCGGGTTGATTTATGGCTGTGTGTCTGTCTTCCCCCGTTATACTGTAGCCTATGTTCCACCACGCGCTGCTGTCTATTCGTCTGTCTGTGTCTGAATTGTGCTGAGATTGTGCGGAAGTGATTTGTGTTTCAAGATTGTGTTATGAAATATTGTTAAATATTTTTGCTGGATGTTGTATTACTAACTTTCTGTTAAAATGTGCTTCTGTGGGACAGAGGTGTCTCCATTTTGGTTACAAGTTGTGTTTCACAGCAGGGGGACTGATTGACCCCCCTTATTTGCATTTTGGGAGTGCTTCAGTTCTGTGCTATTTCCAGCTCACGCTTTCAGGATTCTTGGATTTTGATGTGAATTACTTTTAGAACTGTGTTTTGTGTTGAAATGAAAAGTACAAAATAACAGATTTACAGATGTTTTTACTTTCTCAGCGGGAGAAATGTGTGGCATCAGTTCCAGGCTGGAGCACTGGAATGATCCAATTGTTTTTTATAATATTGTAACATTGACAATCACTTCAATTTCTAGGTTTCCTGACAGGATGGAACACCCTCACTGATTGTAACAAGAGAACAAAAATGAGAACATATGGATGTTTTTCTGCTTGACAGTGTTTTCTACACTGTTAATGTAGGACATGTTGAAACACTAATGAATGACTTTGTTTCTTGTAGGACGATCTTCGTGTGCAGCCCATTTTGCATATTACATGACCACATGAACGGTTTTGGGTTTTCCTACAGGGGGTCTAGGTAGCCATTTAATAACAGTGGGCTATCATGAAATACGGTTGTGTGTATAATATGGAGTTTTTAAAAAAGGTTCACTCAAAACTGAACAATATTGGAACTATTGGATGATTTTTTTTTTTTTTCAACCATGGTGTTATAATAATTGTGTTTAAGACTTTCACAGGACGAATTTTGGTTTGAAATCTGGGGTAACATCCTGCATCTTTCTTACAATGGGGTGTTGATGAGTCTGCTTGAGTGTGAATGAGAGTGAATGTGTAGGCAGATGGCCTTTGATGGGTTTTAGGATGCTCTGTGTAAATATGACCTCAGTTTAGTGTGTAGCTGTGTGATATTTTTCTTATTTTAAACTATTTAGGGACAGTAAAGGTTTTGTTTCATAAATATGTTTTTATTACTGCTTTACGGACAATTTTAAGGTAAAGACGATTACATATTTTGGTGTCACAATCTGGTTGAAGCTGAATCATCTGCTTGTGCAGTGAAATTAATATGAAACGAGAATTCAGCCTTGGCTTAAAGCAGATAGATGTAGTTATTAGGAAATTGTGTTATCCACTTTGACTAACAACACTAACAAACTAACCTAAATTCTAACTAAATAAACTTGGTTTATATTTTTTATGGGTAACTGATTGGACATGTTGAAATTTTAGCATAATGGGGGAAAGTTCTTCCATTTTTGTTTTTCCACCTCTAAATTGTTTTTCTTTTGGAAATAAGAAAACACAGGGGGATGTTATAAAGATAAGATATTACAGATGGAACTTTGAAATTTACATAATCTCAGTCTAGTTTGAATACTAGATGGAAGATTTGGAGAAATGGTGGAACATCTTATGATATTTTGGTTTTTCAGCTAATTATTATATAACAGTGACATAGATTCCAAATTGTTTTCAAAATGATAATTTTATTATATCAACAGGGGAGAAGGAGAAGTAGACCCTAATTCCTGGTAAATTTTTGGATATGGTTAATGGTAAATTAGTTAATCAATAATTTTGATTTTTTCATTCAACAATAGTGAATTATGGATTTCTTTAATGTAGAGTCATATGGCCTTCCTGCTTTGCTAAAATATGATGTATGTGATATAGAAGCTTCTACTAAATTAGATTTGATCATCTCAAATTGAACGGTTTCAAATAACATCTATGCCATGTTTATTTACATTTAAAATTGTTGATAGATTTCTGCATCACTGCTGACTTTGATTATATACAGTTGGGTGTAAATTCTTAATTTTGAGGAAAATTTTGGTTAAAACTGCTATGAAATTCAAATAAAATGTAAATAATTTCTGAAATTTTAAAATAGGACTTTGTCTTGAAGCGTGGGACAATGATAAGGATGTTTGGTATTTAGTAGAACAATATGAAATTCATAATTATTTGACAAAGTGCAATTCCATCACAACTTTTATAAGTATCAGTACTAGGACATTCTAGAGTTTGTTCTAATTCTTTAATGAGTTTGTGAGGTTGTGATTTTAGAATTTGTAGTTGATATTTGGCACAAGCAGAGTGAATGTCATCGAGGTATTGACGTTTATTGATTTTGAACAGTAAGTGTCATTATTTTCTTAATTCTGGCACATCTGATCGTGGACTATTTTAACACATTTCTATGTTTATTCTTTTTGCAGTTCAGGATTTGGGGCAGTTGGCCGTTTGTGCTATAACAACAACAAATCTAGAGCCACACGGGAGGATGCATCACAAGATAAATTTTATTTATAATAGTGAAAGTAACAAAATGTGGCAAATATAAGTTTTGCTTTTTAATTACTTTGTATTATTTTTTCTCTGGCAGTTCTCCTTCCTTCTGACTTGATGGCAATCTTGGGGGAAGGGTCTTTTAAGCTCAGAGATCATGGGAAGATGTATTTGAAGGGATCTTCTTGATTACCGCATCAGGCCGCTGTTGTTGCTGAACAAAGACATGATGATGCTGAACTGTGCCCATCTTCTGCTGGACTGCTGTATGAAAGCCAAACGCTGTTGAGCGATTACGAAGGTCAGTGAAGGCGAACTGTTCTCCTGCTGTCACGTGAGGGCAAAGTGCTGCTCACAGGACCTGGCAACAGATGTCTCCTTTGAGTGTTGCTTTTCATACCTGGCTGAAAACAAAAGGGACTCAAGCGTTATCTGTGGGAGTCTTCTATGGCTGGGAATCAGCAGTGAGTCGGGACCACAAAGATCATAGCCTTTTGTCCAAACCCGGACGGGGGTTTCAGTAGATGACTGGTCTGCTGGTTTCTATGTCCTGCTCTGTCGACCACGAAAGGCTGACCAAAGTTCATCAAAGCGGGACTGTATCCAGATGTTTCTGCACTGCAGGAATGACTGCTATTCTGGACACCTTCTGATTCAGCAGATAAAGAATTGGGGCATGGCAAGTCGCTCAGCGGTGGTCCTGTTGTGTGTTCTCATGTTTGATCCTGGATTCTCACCTCTGATCATGTGACCTGGGCGCCAAAGCCCACTCCTGGGGTTCCCTTCAGTCTGCAGGTTGGAGACGAAATGGGTGCCAACAAAACTTGGTAGTGGTGAATAAGTTCTTTTCTTTAAATTTTTGTAGTGTGTGATGCCATTGTTCTCTTCTTATTTTAGTTATAGCACTGATGCGCCCTGTTGTCTTCACGTCCTGAAGCCCTGCAGTGTAATTCTAAGTGTTGAGGACACCCCATCTCCTGGGGTCAGAGGTTTTACAATGCAGTTGGGGGTTGGTGTGCACCAACTGTTACGACACTGCATTCCTCCATGATTCACTCTGTTTGTCTCACAAAATGCTAATGTGTCTTTTTCCCTTCCTGCCTGAAAAGAATGGGCAGGGACTAACTATTGCAATTACATATTTTTTCTTAACTATAGCTGAATTGCATTGTGTGTTACGCTTCATCTACTAAGGAAGATGATCTAAATTTTATTTACATAGTACAGTGGCTACCATTCAGTAAAACTAAATTTAAATTTAAATGGAATTTAAAATTAAGGTGTTAAAGTGGATTGATGGGTGTCTATAGACTGACTTACTGAGCAAATGACACCAAGTTCTGTGTTGATTTCATAAATTTAATCAAACATTAGAATTCTTTGATTGAGGTGTGCAGATTGTAACAGCATCTGGGACACCATGTTTGAATTGCATCCAACTGTGTTACATGAGGCTAAAGTTAGTGGTGATAGCGGATTTCATCTCAATGAGTTGTATAGGATTTTTATTGTATTCTATGACAGAACATTTGTTCTGTTATAGAAACAGGGGGACATGAATGGAATTGATCTGATAAGCAAATTTTTAGTTTGGATCTCTCTTTACTTTTCGGAAAAAGAGGTTATTGAAGTTAAATCAAAATACATTAAATGTTTTACGGTGTATTAGCAGCATTAAAGATGAGCTAACTATTTGGATATGAAATAAGTAAAATTTATAAATTGAATATACTAAACAAAATATTGACTATCAAATAATTTACATAAAATAGTGTTTCTTAAACTAAGGAAGGTGATTGTTGGATTGTTGCATCTCTATTCATATGATTTAAAATAAGTTGTTTAACTAAGACATCCAGGAAGGTCTAAACTAAAGATTTACATCATTTAATAAATTTAGCTGTATCGAATCTCTCTCCAAAACTGAAAAGGCATTGATAATTGATAAACAATATAAAAAGGGTAATACATTATTCAATTAAATATGTTATAAATTGTTTTTCAAAACAGGTAACTTCCTGTTGTCAACTGTCATGGGCCCCAAGAAGAATCCATCCGTGGAAGATTTTGAGGAGATAAGAAAGGCGTTGGATTTTCTTTCTGGAGAGACCTCGGCCATCCGAATCCAGCAAAAGTCCATCCTGGACTTGGTGGAAGAGGTGAAGGCTTTGAGATTACTCAATGAGGAGAAGGACAAGCGGATCGCCGTTCTGGAGAACCGCGTAGCTGATTTGGAGCAGTACACGAGGATGAACGATGTGATCATCACCGGACTGCGTGTCAAGCCCCGCTCCTATGCTGGCGCGGTGGCAGGGCCCTGTCCGGACGGAGAGCCGTCACCCGGCGTGACGGAGTCCACGGAGGAGCAGGTGGCCTCTTTCCTCTTGACCAAGGGGATAAAGCTGGACTGTGACTCTGTGGAAGCGTGCCATCCGCTACCGAGACGAGGTAACAACGACAAACCGGCGATCATCATGAGGTTCAGCAACCGCAAACACAAATCCGCTCTGCTGAAACAGGGCAGGTTGCTAAAGGGGTCAGATGTGTTCATTAATGAGCACCTGACAAAAAGAAATGGGGAGATTGCAAGAAAAGCTCGGTTCCTGAGGAAGCAGAAGAAGATCCAGTCCACGTGGACCACGAACTGTAAGGTCTTCATCAAGCTGAACGGACCACCGGAGGAGGCGAAGGTTCTGGTCGTTCGGGATATCACGGAATTGGATAAGTACGACTGAACTATCGGAGGATCGTTTGAGCACAGGTGATATCACGCACGACTCACTTTCATCATGTCACAAGTCACAGGAACTCTTTCTTCTTCACTGATGGACACAACACTAACACCTACAACTGTTAGTGCTGATAACCTGGAACTGAAAACATTCATCTATACAGATTACAAAAGTCAGGACATGGAAGAGGATGTGGATCCAGAAAACAACTTCTTCAATGATATTGTTGATAACTGCTGCTACTATACAACGGATCAATTCAACAGGGCGGTTCAGGTAGATAATAAGCTTTCAATCATACACTTCAACAGCAGAAGTTTATATGCAAACTTCAACAGTATAAAAGATTGTCTGAGCCAGTTTAAACAGCCATTCAGCATCATAGCCATCTCTGAAACCTGGATCAGTCATGAGAAAGGGGCTGACTTTGAGCTGGAGGGTTATGAGTTTAATTATATCAATAGAGAAGGGAAACCTGGAGGAGGAGTGGCTGTGTATGTTGACAAAAACCTAAAGTATAAAATAATAGAAAATATGACCAGAGTGACTAAAGATGTATTTGAGTGTATAACTGTTGAAATATTTATGGAAAAGTCAAAAAATGTCATTGTGAGTTGCATGTATAGAGCTCCTGGTTCCAATATGGAAATATTTAGAGATTGGTTTGAGCAAACATTTACAGTTACATCTCAGAAGATCCTTTTCATCTGTGGGGACTTTAATATTGATTTACTTAACCCAAACAATCATAAACCTACTGAAGAGTTCATTAATACCATGTACAGTTTGAGCCTTTTTCCCAGAATCACTAGACCGAGCAGGATCACACTCAACAGTGCTACATTAATAGATAACATATTTACTAATATCTTGGATAATAATACCACAAGTGGATTAATAATTCAGCATATTAGTGATCATCTCCCAGTCTTTGTTGTCAGCGACACTTTCTATGTAAAAAATAACGATAAAAGTAATCCACAGTTTAGAAGAGTAAGAACTGAGGAATCACTCACAGCTTTTAAAGAGGACTTATTGAAACATAACTGGGAGTCGGTTTTGTATGAAGATAATGTCGATATGGCTTATGAAAATTTTCTGAATAGTTTTAAAGTAATATATGATAAGAGCTGTCCGTTAAAACCGTTTACCCCTAAAAACAAATACTTTGGAGCTCCATGGATCACTAAGGGACTGCAAAATGCCTGCAAAAAAAAGAACAAACTTTATAGAGATTTCATAAGGTATAGATCCTTGGAGGTAGAGAATAAATATAAGAAATACAAGAATAAATTAACTGCTATTCTACGAATAGCTAAACAGGATTATTACTGTAAATTATTAGATAGAAATAAGAAAAACATTAAAGGGATTTGGAATGTATTAAATAATATTATCAAGAAAAACTCAGGAAAAATTAGTTTTCCGCAGTTTTTTATAAATAATGATGACAATTTTGAGGACAGTAATGACATTGCTCATAATTTTAATAAATTTTTTGTGAGTGTGGGTCCATCACTTGCAGAACAAATCCCAGATCCTTCAACAACTGGAGCTCTGAGTGAAAGACTAATCAGCAGAAATCCCCACTCAATTTTTCTTACTGCAGTGGGAGAAAAGGAAATTATAGATATAGTCAATAAATGTAAAAGCAAAAGGTCAACTGACTGTGATGGCATTGATATGTCAATAATTAAGAAGGTAATTGAGGAAATCATTCAGCCTCTGACTTACATCTGTAATTTGTCATTTCAATCGGGTAAATTTCCAGAAAAGATGAAAATGGCTAAAGTTATTCCACTCTATAAATCTGGGGACAGACACCATTTCACAAATTATAGGCCTGTTTCTTTACTTCCACAGTTCTCCAAAATTTTGGAGAAATTATTCGTGGGTAGATTAGATACTTTCATTAATAAACATAAACTGCTTTCCGAAAGTCAATATGGATTTAGGTCACAAAGATCTACAGCAATGGCTGTCATCGAATTGATAGAAGAAGTCACCTGTGCTTTAGATAACAAGAAATCTGCAGTAGGTGTATTCATTGATCTCAAAAAAGCTTTTGATACAATAAATCATGAAATATTACTTAAGAAATTGGATCGTTATGGCATCCGGGGAGTAGTCCTCCAGTGGATGAAAAGTTATTTAAGTAACAGGCAACAATTTGTGCAAATGGGTGACTGCCAATCATCATGCTTGGACATTGTTTGTGGTGTCCCCCAGGGGTCAGTACTGGGGCCAAAATTGTTTATTCTTTATATTAATGACATCTGTAAAGTTTCTACAATACTAAAATTTGTTTTGTTTGCAGATGATACTAATATTTTTTGTACAGGTGATAATTTGGATCAACTTGTAGCTGATATCAATTTAGAGTTATGTCAACTTAAGACATGGTTTCATATTAATAAATTATCATTAAATTTGGATAAAACCAAGTTTATGTTGTTTGGAAACTGCAAAACTAATGTACATATCCTAATAGACAACGTAACAGTTGAGAGAGTTAATGAAATTAAGTTTTTGGGAATAATGATAGACAATAAAATTTGCTGGAAACCTCACATAAAATACATTCAAACAAAATTATCCAGAAGTATTGCTGTTCTCAGCAAAACCAAACATTTTCTAAATTATGCTGCCCTTCATATTCTGTATTGCTCACTGATCTTACCTTACTTGAATTACTGTGTGGAAATATGGGGCAACACCTACAAAACCTTGCTGCGTCCGTTATGTACATTACAAAAAAGGGCCATCAGAATGGTCCATAAGGCAGGATTCCATGACCATACTAACGTACTATTTATAGAGTCCCGCCTCCTCAAACTCCCTGATCTGGTAGAATTCCAAACAGCTCAGCTTATGTATAAAGCTAGAAATAAACAACTACCAGAGAACATTCAAAATCTGTTCACTGATAGAGTTGGGGGCTATGATTATCGGGAATACCTTAACTTCAGAACCCAGAGGGTTCGAACCACCATGAAGAGAATGTGCATTTCAGTCAGTGGTGTGAGGGTATGGAATAAACTCCAGAAAGAACTTAAGCAATGTCCAAGCATGCGTCTGTTTAAAAAAAGGCTCAAACTGTTGTTCCTCAACATGTACTGTGATGAGGAGGTGAGGTGAATGGTATCACTGCTGAGCACTGTGTGTGGTGTGTATGCTGTGTGTATGCATGGGGGTGCTGGGCCCTCTCCTCTGCTCCTGGTCCTCTGCTCCTGCAGCCTGACGCTGCAGTTGTTGAAGAGGATGGATCTCAGTACTCAGAGTGCTGTGGAACGTGGGTGTGAATGTGGATTTAGGCCAGATGTGTGTGTAGGTAGGCATGTGTGTGTGCATATGTGTGCAGATGTAAATATTGGTATGTAAATGGGTATGTATATGTATGTATGTGGGTGTGAAAAAAAAAAAAATAAAAATAAATAAATAAAAAAAGATAATAAAAAAATTAAAAATAACAACAAAACATAGATGTTAAACAGGAAGGTACTTTTAGGTTGCTTTCAGTGCAACTAGAGGGAGAAGGGGTATGATAGATAAGTTCTACTTCTTCATACCCCTTTTCAGACAATTTACAGTAAGTTCAAATTATTTAATTCAAATTATTTAAATCGAATCGGAACAAGAAATTTAAATTAATATTTACCATCATTTTTTTTATGTGATACACATTTGTTAGTATTTCTGAAATTGATTTAATTATTGTTATTATTTGATCATTTCAGAAATTGGAATTGTTCTATTTATTATTATTTGTTCTTTTGATTCATTTATATTATTTGTTAATTTGATTTATTTATTTTATTTTTTGTTACTAATATTATTGTCTGAAATAAATAAATATTCATTCATTCATTCATTCATTCATTCATTCATTCATTCATGAGCTCCAGACAGGACGGATGTTTCCAGGACCTGCTACCCGCATTCCAGGATGGAAAGGTAAGCTTGCACATTTATCTCATAAAGATTTCTTCAATGAGTTACAGGTCCTGGCAGCGGAATTTACAAAATACCAGACGACACAGGAACGTCCAGGCTCGGGATCAGTTCGGGGAATCGACTGGGTGCGCCTGAAGGTCATCAAAAGAAAGTGGTCTGAACCTCACTTCGCCAGACCATACCGAGTCGTGGAGAGTACATCTCATGCTGTCCGTCTACAAGGGAAAGGAGACACGTGGTTCCATTGGAGTCAGCTGAGGAGCCACGGCGCACGCTGCAGGGCATACAGGAGAATCTACAGTCTCAACCTGCGGTCGAGGAGTGTCTGAGGGCCATCACAGCGCGGAGGAGGATCTGCATTTCCGGGCAGAAGTCTGCCAAAACCACTTCATTTTCCTGAATTATAAGGCTTAAAAGGCCCAGACAGGCACAATAATCCTGTTCCGGTGTCCTTCCATTGAGAAAAGGAGATTGCACCCTCTCCTTAAACTCACTGTTATATTGGCACAATACTCCAATTTTCAGTGAGCAACGGACACTCAGGTGGAAACCTGAGGTTTACAACTGAGGAGGAACACGTGAAGGATCAGGCTACAAGATCATCATTAACTTATCTTCTTTTTATTGCGTGTTTTCGTTTTTTGCGAACTCTTCAAGAACATTCGTTTCTTTTTGCGCGTATTTTTGGATCGTTTCCTGACGAAGAATTCATATTCATTTTTGAAAGACTATCGAAGGAGCATAGAGACGAACTCTAACTTCTTATTGTTGAATTGTGAAAAAAAGAAAAAAAAGGTCTTTTGTAATTTTTATGTGTTTATGATTTATTTTTTTTGATGTTGTTATTGTTTTGTATTGACAAATTGTATTTTTTGTGGCGAGTATTGTCTTTTATGTCTGCTGAGCATTTTTAGTAATTTTGAGATATCTTACTCTGGTTTTCTAATTTTATACTTGGGCTGATATTTCTATTGTGTGTTTTCTTCTATTGACATAACTGAGTTTTATGATTTTTCATGTTTGATAAGTGAAATGTATTTTTAGTTTAGTTTTTACTGGTTAAAATTTTGTGGTTCATCAGGTGAGTATTAAATTGTTGGACAGCGCAAGATACATTTGATAAGTTCAGATAATGGAGTTCAGCTTCAGACACATGACCTGGCAGTGGAACTAGGAGGTGCTGTTTAAAAAGGGGACTGTTATAAAATTGGGCTAATGTTTTAGTTTTTTAGTATACTAAATAGTTTTTTGGTTCCTCTATTAGAAGGCTTAATCAATTTATTTGTGAGGTCTGTGTGTCTCAGACCTCAAAACGGGGACTGTTAAAGAAAAATGATTATTTTTAGTTTTTAATACAGTTAATCTTATGGCATGTGTAAACACTCTCACTTGAACATATTTCTGAATTTTGAACAAGGCTGTGTTAATGATTTAAAACTACTAATGGGTAAGTATTTAGAGCACCAGGCCATAGAATGAGTATCTCCTGGGGGGTGAATAACAGTTAAGCCTGCAGGAGAGATTTCTGCTTGGTTTACAGAAGGTCAAAAGTCTTCCAGAATAAACAACCAGGGATGGTGTGAAACTGAATCAGGAAAAGGCCCCCGCATTCCACATCAATTCTGTGGAAGCTTATCTTGTGTTTTATGACTTTAAGAATTCTAGATGCCAGGACAAGCTTTCCGCCTTTTCTTGTTAAAACAAAGAAGCAAATGACCCCAGATGTTTGCAGTAGATTAGGTGAAGCGCTAGGCAGTGTCAGAGATAGCTTCTGGTTGGAGGACCAAGGGCCAGCCTCATGTGAATAAATTAAATACAAGAGGATAAAGCTTTCTACATAGAACTAACAAATCAGATTTTGCCCTTGCAAACTCTCCAAAGATGTCTTGTACTTGTACGTCTTTGCTTTCTCCTATGTCAGGTAATGGAATGTATGTCTCTGTTGTTCTGCAGTTTCTGGTGTAAGTTTGTGCATTGTCTTATTTTTAGGTTTATGCATGGTCTTATTTTGGATTAAACTCTGCTTAATTCTGTGACGTCAACACGCTAATGCTGGTTTTATTACCAAATGCAGTACGTGATGAGTGGACCCGGGAAGGGAAGAAATGAAAAGCAGCACCTTTTCCAAAGTTAACTATAAAGTTAGGAATATTTTCTTTCCTAACACTAATAACTGGAAAAAACGTCTTCAATTTGCTAGGGGAGCATAAAGATTGGACTGTGGAGCAACGGAAGAAGGTCATCGTGGTCACGATGAGTCCAGATTGACCCTGTTCCAGAGTGATGGCCATCAGGGTAAGAAAAGAGGCAGGTGAAGTGATGCACCCACCATGCCTGGGTGCCTACTGTACAAGCCTGTGGGGCGGTGTTATGATGATCTGGGATTGCTGCAGTTGGTCAGGTCTAGGTTCAGCAACAGTATGTGCTCAAATAATGAGGTCAACTGACTACCTGAATATACTGAGTGACCAGGTTATTCCATCAATGGACTTTTTCTTCCCTGATGGCACAGGCATATTCCAAGATGACAATGCCAGGATTCATCGGGCTCAAATTGTGAAAGACTGGTTCAGGGAGCATGACTCATCATTTTTACACATGGATTGGCCACCACAGAGTCCAGACCTCAACTCCATTGAGAATCTTTGGGATGTGCTAGAGAGGGCTTTGCGCAGCGGTCAGACTCTACCATCATCAATGCAAGATCTTGGTGAAAAATTGAATGCATCACTGGATGGAAATAAATCTTTTGACATTGCAGAAGCTTATCGAAACAATGCCACAGCGAATGCGTGCCATAATCAAAGCTAAAGGCGGTACAACAAAGTACTAGAGTAAATGACCTTTTTTTTGGTGCTGACTTTTTTTTTGGCCAGGCAGTGTATAATGAACTAAAATGTTGAAATATTCAAATAGATGGTAATAAGAACTATAAGAGAGAAATATTTAAAGATCTATGTACATTTTCATTTGGGTCTTTATCCAAAGATAAGCAGTATGGAATTCAATATCTGCTTTGGATATAATTTAGGGATTCCTTTTGGTAGAAATTAAAGAAGGTTTTACACCACTTCTTGTGATCTGGAAGGAATCTGATAGTTAGAAAAAAGGATTTTTTTACGCTTGGCAGAGGATGATCAGCTGCATATCGTTTATTAAGTAGCAATACTGATGTCAAAGACGCATTTCTTCACCAAGACAGCTGGAAGAGCAGAGTTTGTCAGAGCTCAGCGTGCAGTACCAGACCATTGGAATTATTTTCACCCCTGCCGCTGCTGCCATGGTCCATCTGTGGTCCTGCAAAATGTGCACTGCTACATGACAGGTAGGATGGCATGACCAAACGGGACAAAGCAGCATGGCTGATACCGATTATCTTGTCTAAGAGATTACAGAGCAATGATGCTCTTTAAATGTCTGACAGACCACCCATGAACATTTTAATTTAGTCTCGTCCCATCAAAGAAAACTCACATCCATGACTCGTCATTGTTGGGATCTGGAATTCACCACCCTTCGTCATGAAAAAAGCGGTTGGATCTCCTGCAATATTTTCCTCAGCATTGACAAACGTTCCCAGCCCATCACTAAGACCTGCACTATATAAGTGCAGCAGCCAGATGCCTTTCATTGCTACGCTGTGTTGACCAAGGTTGCTAGAAATTCCCAATAGTGAAGCTCTGGTTGAGCTTAGCCTGTTACCTGGATCTGCCTGCCCAGAGAGCCAAACTACTGAAGATCTCACTGCTGGAATCCACCTGCTGCTCTCATTGAATGGAGCTAAGAGCAAATCTCAAAACCAAGGTCTGTCACTAAAAAGTCAGAAGCTAGACGCTGCTGCTGCTGCTGAGCACTCTGCTGAACCAACAGTCTCTGGACCCAACTGGTTCCCTCTCTCAGAGAAGAAAGCCTGGACCTTGCCAAGGTATTTTCAGAAACATCAGAAAACTCAACAACTCATCTGTTAACCTGGCTAATCAAACTGGTAAATGTGGGTAGATCTCAGAAAGATGCTCACCTCTCAATATTTCCATGACAAACCCGCGCCCAGAGTAGGTCATATGTTCTGAATTCCGCCAGCACACTGACTGTCCCTGTTCTTCATCTGGGTTGCATTAGGTTGGCCTTCAGTATTGCAAAAAATAACAATTAATATTTTTTTTGTTTACCACAACAGGTCTTTAAAGTCCCACATTTAACATATTTATAGGTTTTTCTCCCTTCAACTAACAACCCTCAACAAATAATGCTAAGATTGAAAGAACTCAGTTTACAGAAGATAAAAATATGAAGAAAATAAAAAATTATTTTCGTTAACGAGACTAAGACCAGACAAAATTTACGAGCCATTGATGAATGAACATTAAGAAATGTATTTTTTGTGGATCAGTGCTGCTATGATCCTTTTGTTTGATTCTGTATCCTCAACAGAGGAGTCTCCAGTTCATACTGAGTCGCTGTATAATTAAATTAAAATGAATAGTAAATAGAATTTCATTTGAAAGACAATTTAAAGTACCTGAAATTAAAATAGAAAAAAGATAGGAAATCACATCAGCATAATGGTAATTGAGTAATTAATGAAAGCAAGTAATCAGAGGGAATAAAATAAATAATTCAAATGAAAAGATATGAATAAAAATGAATAAAGGAGGCAGATATTTTAGTTTTCAAGCTCCTCTCCTGAGGAAGATCAGACAATGACATCTTAAAGTAGTTTTAGGTGGTTCAACTGTACGCATGTAATTAGTTTATGTTAGAGGTTAGAGGTAGGGTATGTAGTTACACCTAAGCTAAGGGCTTGAACATGTCATTCAGAGCCTTTTCTCTTTCAAAGAGCTTTTTTTAAATTAATCTTGTCTTTTGTCTTCAGGATTTTCTTTGTTATATATTTGCAGCAAAGTTATAATCTTCTTGTATTTAAAGATGATTTTTTATTTTTTAGATTTAATTATAATAAAAGAGTGAATCAAATTTTGAATAAAACATCTTCTGAATTCAGTTTCAGCTATCTAAGTAAACTCTGGTAATTGTGCAGAAAATTACCATTTTTATTTATCATGTTATTTATAAAGCAGGAGTGTCGAGCTAATATTCATATCGACAGCTTTACCATCATCAGATCCTTAAACAGTCCAGTTGCAGCTGGAGAAGTGAAAATTTCGAGTTCAGCATTTCATTTACAAAGAGCAAACTACTCTGGTTTTAGAAATATACTCCTTTTTATTCTGTATTTCTGGTGACTTTGTACAATTTATAATAACATATGCCTAAAACGTCATCTTTTGGCTTCTGACATTTAGATAAATGGTAGTGATGGGCCAGAATCGGGCTGAGGGGCTTTGGCGCATATGTTGAAGAATACCTCTGGAAATCCAACAAGATGCACTGTTTTAACTAACCTGCATTATCCTGTTACCTCACTCAACGACCTGCCTTCTTTGCATGCCATCTGTATGATTTGCAAATGTTTTTTTTTGCCTTTCTTCCTTATTAGTTAAATATTTCCGAGAAACTAAGTGTATCAAAGGTAAATAAGGAAGTACACTACCCTCATTAACTGCTCAAACCAAAAAAATCTTTAGAGTCATTTTAAAACGACTCTGAACAACAACAATAACATATTTCAGTTTTGTGTTCCCATTTCAGTTGTGCCACAACTTAAGCCTGCAAACCCTCCAGCCATTGCCTGCCAAGTAATCAGATCAAGGATTTGATAGCTGTGATATACAGAGCTTAGTAACACCACAAAGTTTAATGCACTAAGACCTGCAGGTAAACCCATAACTACTACTAAACAGGTGGGAGATAATATTAGTTTCAGGTTTTCCTTTGAAAGGAGACTGGTATTTTTTTTATCTAAACATCAACTTTTGTTTTTTTGTTTTTTTGGCTTAATTTGTATACTGTTGCTGACCAGCGTTTTGCATGTTTCCTTTCCCATTTCAACAACCTGTTTTCAAACATTAATAACATGCCTCTGGAGATAGAAGGTTTCCTTGCCTTTACCAGACATTTTAATTCATGCCAGAGATTCAGTATGTTGGGTGTGTCCGATTTCAGAGGCTGCATCCTCCAAGGGCTACCTGGACTGGGTCCTTTGAGGTCCGTAAAACCTAAGAAGACTGGAAAAGTTTTGGGTATGGAGTCAAACAGGTCCAACTGTCTCTGGTTTTCATCGTTCATATACTCTGTCGCCTAGCAACCGTAACAGTTGACACACAAAGCAAGCAAAGAAGGGATACCTAACATCTCACTACTGTTCTGGGTGCTAATTAAATTTCTCAAGAGCTTCGGAAGCAGCATTGTCGTCACGAATATCATATTTATAGTCCACACACTGCAGAGAGGAATCTGCTTAAATGACAGCCAAACCCAATTGCACAGGGACAGATAAACCTTTAGATAAACCAAACATTGCCAGCACATATCTAACTTAAAAATTTTTTTTTTATTAATTTCAGACAGCAATATTCACATACCTGTATTATAATAAAATGCACTTACAATATTAACCACTGTTCGGTGTAATTTCCCTTTTTCCTCTGAACAGCCGGCTTGCTTGGGCTCACAATGTATCCTGGGATACCCGATGCTACATAGGATACAATGGACCTGTCCCTCAGAACGGGCAAAAAGAAGGCTGCATTTGCTGGCTGATTAACAAGGAGTTTTCCAATCCGAACAGGCCTCTGTGCCATACTTTGATGAAATCGGCCGACTAATCTGGCCTGTAAGGGATGCAGCGCCTGAATTCAAACTCAGCAACCGTCTTTCAATGCAAGCCATTCTGGGGAGGTTATTCAGGATAAAATATGCATATCATCAACAGACATCCCAAATAATAATAAAAAAACACTATTTACAGATACAGATTATAATACACTGATGTGTTTGTTGGTATCTGAAAACATCTGAAATTATTTAAATCTGCTTAAACCTTCAATAAATATCCTAACATTCCTGTAAATCCTTAGGATTAGGTGTTGCTGACCTTCGCACCCGAAAAAAATATCAAGACAACTTTTCCTGAAGATGGAATTACAGAAATCTCTCTTAATCTCTCTTCAAATCAACAGAAGACCAATAAAAGGAAAACAAACTATTACAATTCGGTGTACCCATGAATAAACCAAACCAGGCTGTCCCACTTTCCCATTGAAAACTGTAATCTGTCTTTTTAAGCATTTTAAGTTTTAACATATAACCTTTTAATTGGGGGCATCTGAAAATTAAATGAAGAATGACTCAGTTTTGTGAAGGTCCAAGGTTTATTTTTATTTTATTTCGTGATATCTGGTAATTTCTTTCATTTGTTTTTCCTATAATATGAGTTCTACAACTTAGATAGAAAAACAATCACTCTAATAAAAACATGGTATTTCTGTCATGATTTATCTCTTTCATGACTTTTCTGCTGAAGTTTTTTTTTTTTTTTTATTCATCGTTATGCCTTATTTTATATTATTCTGTGTTTGTCAACATTTATATCAATTTAAATTCTTAGTTTTACTCTCCCGTGTTAATTATTTCAGTTATCTCTTTTCAGCATTTTTTGTATTATTTATTTCTTGGTCTCGTTTTAGCTGGTATTAGTTTTTTTCCCTTTAGCTTCAATTAAGTTCTTTCCTAGTTACAGTTAGATCCTGTTGTTTTCCTGGTTATTCTTTGTTTTTCCTAGTGTCCCTTACTTCACCCTTAACTTGTTTCTAGTTGCTTCTGTCCCCACCTGCTCCCTATCAGCTGATTAGCCCATACTTTTTCCATCTCCCATATATACACCTCCTGTGTAATTCCTCATTGCTGGATTCCCTTTATTCCTTCTGTTTGTTTCCCAGAGCGTCTCCTAGTTTTTTTCTGGATTATAACTTCAGTATTATCTACCTCTTCATTATCTCTGAAAGAAATCCTCTCTGCCTCTTCGGCTCTACATTTGGGTCCTCTACCAAACTTTACACACCCTCAACAATTTATTTATTTTACTTATAAAGCACAATTGAAAATAACAACAACAGATTCTTTATACCAAAGTGCTGTTCATATCAATGAAAATAAAAAAAAGATATAAAAACAAAGTACACAGCTCACTCATTAAGGAAATTAAACAAAATTATGTTGAAGACCAAAGAAAAAAAAGTGAGTCTCTGAAAAATTACTTTTATATGTAGTCTTAAAAATATTGTACTTTTACGCTTTTACTTAAGTTAAAAGCTTATGTTGACTCTCTAACTTCTACAAAAGTGTGTTTTAAACAGTACGATGTATACTTCTTCTTGAGTAATAAAGATCAATACTTTTGACACCTAGGCTGGTTTTTATCTTATCAAAGAGTGAATAATATTATTGTCTATGTAACATGTGAGTCCTTAATCGTTGATATAAATGAGAAACAAAGTTTGACTTACAAACTGGAAATTACTGGACCTTACCATAAAACAAACTCATTGCAGTCAGGGTCAGTGCTGCATATGATGCAATCAATCACAATATTCTCTTATAAAGCTTGGAATATGCTGTAAACAATAAGTTGGTTTAAAAATGACAGTTCCCAGGCCACATTTTTCACTGTCTGTCTGTTATTACAGTTGGTAAAATGATTACACAGCATGGGATGAAGTTCGACTGTTAAAGGAATGGTTTTAGACATACAAAGTTTTCCATCGAAAAGCAACCAATACTTACTGATCTACTATGAATTATGCATTACACACAGATCAATAATATCTTCATTACTCCAAAAAAGCAAAAAACAAAAACATTCCTCTTTCTACTTTGGCAATTTCGGCTTGTTTTCTGAGAATTAACTCCTTGCGTACTGCTGCTCTGTGGTCAAAGTAGATTTAAATTCAAAGGGGTCTGATACAAAAAAAAATTACACAGAGAAACTACAAATTGCCTCACAATGCCATGGTAGTCTGGGCCTAAGTTTCAATATATATAATATATAATATAATATATATCTGACATATATATTATAACTAAAATGTTGAAATATTCAAATAGATGGAAATAAGAACTATGAGAGAGAAATATTTAAAGATCTATGTACATTTTCATTTGGGTCTTTTTCCAAAGATAAGCAGTATGGAATTAAATATCTGCTTTGGATATAATTTGGGGATTCCTTTCGGTAGAAATTAAAGAAGGGTTTGCATCACTTCTTGTGATCTGGAAGGAATAAAATCCTAAAAGTTAGAAAAAAAAATTTTTACGCTTGCCAGAGGATGATCAGCCACATATTGTTTATTAAGTAGCGAGAGACAGGAACAGCCATACTGATTAGAGCGGGCAAAGACGCATTTCTTCACCAAGACAGCTGGAAGAGCAGAGTTTGTCAGAGCTCAGCGTGCAGTACCAGACCATTGGAATTATTTTCACCCCTGCCGCTGCTGCCATGGTCCATCTGTGGTCCTGCAGAATGTGCACTGCTACATGACAGGTAGGCAGCATGACCAAACGGGACGAAGCAGCATGGCTGATACTGGTTATCTTGTCTAACAGATTACAGAGCAATGATGCTCTTTAAATGTCTGATAGACCACCCATGAACATTTTAATTTAGTCTCGTCCCATCAAAGAAAACTCACATCCATGACTCGTCATGTTTTCCTCAGAATTTGTTATCGTCATGAAAAAAGGGTTGTCAATGCAATATTTTCGTCACCATTGACAAACACACCCTGCCCCGCACTAAGTAGTTTGCACTAGTTTAGTGATTTCATAGATGCATCTTGTCATTGCTAGCTGAAATATCAAAGGTTGCTAGAAATTCCCAATAGTTTGCTGCCTACATCCACTCTCACTGGATCTGTCCATCCCAGATGATCCTGTTCTACTACAGTCCCCACTGCCACCACCACTACATTGTCTAATTGAATGGAGGTAAGAGCAAATCTGACAATAATTAAGTTGAATCATTTTGAGGTGGCTTTAGTCCCCAAAAAATAGACCTAAAAATGTCCATCCTGAGAAATAAGACTGTATGAGTTCTCTAAATTATCTCCCATCTCTCTCTTTTCTTTACTGTTCCTTTCCTTTCATCCAGGAAGGTTAGAAACACCAGACTAAGCCAGGTTCTCTAGAGTCAGGGCCACTGACCATTGTGCAGGATTGGTAAATGTGGGTAGATCTCAGAAAGATGCTCACCTCTCAATATTTCCATGACAAACCCGCGCCCAGAGTAGGTCCTATGTTCTGAATTCTGCCAGCACACTGACTGTCCCTGTTCTTCATCTGGGTTGCATTAGGTTGGCCTTCAGTATTGCAAAAAATAACAATTAATATTTTTTTTGTTTACCACAACAGGTCTTTAAAGTCCCACATTTAACACATTTATAGGTTTTTCTCCCTTCAACTAACACCCCTCAACAAATATTGCTAGGATTGAAAGCATCTTGTCCAGGAATGACACTGGGAAACTAGTTCATGCATTTGGAACTTCAAGAACGGACTATTGTAATTCTTTACTATCAGGAAGTAGTAGTTAAAAAAGTAGGAGCAGTAAAAAGCCTTCAGATTATCTGCAGTCCAAGTTCTGATTTCTTCTGTCTTAGCTTTCCTGTCCCTTTTCTCATCGACATAGCCATGGGCTGGTGTTAATTTCGTCAACCAGGATGATGACGAAAATATTTTGTCAATGCCCCTTTTTCCCGTGACGATGATGAGACGATGGCGCACAAAAATAGTTTTCAGAAGATAAAAATATGAAGAAAATAAAAAATGATTTTCGTTAACGACACTCAGACCAGACAAAATTTACGAGCCATTAATGAATGAACATTAAGAAATGTCATTTTTGTGGATCAGTGCTGCTATGATCCTTTTGGTATGTTTGATTCTGTATCCTCAACAGAGGAGTCTCAAGTTCAAATTAAAATAGAAACAAGATAGGAAATCACAGGAAAAATACTATGCAGTAGCATAATGGTAATTGAGTAATTAATGAAAACAAGTAATCAGAGGGAATAAAATAAATAATTCAAATGAAAAGATATTAATAAAAATGAATAAGGCAGGCAGACATTTTAGTTTTCAGGCTCCTCTCCTGAGGAAGATCAGACAATGACATCTTAAAGTAGTTTTAGGTGGTTCAACTGTACGCATGTAATCAGTTTATGTTAGAGGTTAGAGGTAGGGTATGTAGTTACACCTAAGCTAAGGGCTTGAACACGTCATTCAGAGCCTTTTCTCTTTCAAAGAGCTTTTTTTAAATGAATCTTCTCTTTTGTCTTCAGGATTTTCTTTGTTATATATTTGCAACAAAGTTATAATCTTCTTGTATTGAAAGAAGATTTTTTATTTTTTAGATTTAATTATAATAAAAGAGTGAATCAAATTTTGAATAAAACATCTTCTGAATTCAGTTTCAGCTATCTAAGTAAACTCTGGTAATTGTGCAGAAAATTACCATTTTTATTTATCATGTTATTTATAAAGCAGGAGTGTCGAGCTAATATTCATATCGACAGCTTTACCATCATCAGATCTTTAAACAGTCCAGTTGCAGCTGGAGAAGTGAAAATTTCGAGTTCAGCATTTCATTTACAAAGAGCAAACTACTCTGGATTTAGAAATATACTCCTTTTTATTCTGTATTTCTGGTGACTTTGTACAATTTATAATAAAATATGCCTAAAACGTCATCGTTTGGCTTCTGACATTTAGATAAATGGTAGTGATGGGCCAGAATCGGGCTGAGGGGCTTTGGCGCATATGTTGAAGAATACCTCTGGAAATCCAACAAGATGCACTGTTTTAACTAACCTGCATTATCCTGTTACCTCACTCAACGACCTGCCTTCTTTGCATGCCATCTGTATGATTTGCAAATGTTTTTTTGTGCCTTTCTTCCTTATTAGTTAAATATTTCCGAGAAACTAGGTGTACCAAAGGTAAATAAGGATGTACGCTACCCTCATTAACTGCTCAAACCAAAAAATTCTTTAGAGTCATTTTAAAACGACTCTGAACAATAACATATTTCAGTTTTGTGTTCCCATTTCAGTTGTGCCACAACTTAAGCCTACAAACCCTCCAGCATTGTAGATGTAGTTATAACACTGGAGGACAAAAACAGAATTATTTTTGGTCCTGTCAGACAAACAAGGCAGCTATCAGGCAGTGAAAAAAACATTTTTTTTTCAAATTATTATTTTTTTATTAGATTTTATAGTTTTAGTTCATTAGACTGAATGCGGAATGTTGTACAGTACTATCCAGAGCCTGGTTTTGGTACATTTTCTGAGAAGCAAACCTGATTTAATTTTTTCTGAAACATAGAATAGAAAATCCCTTTATTTTCGCACAAAAGGTAAATTGTGTCCTTACTGCAGCAGCTAAAGATTATGGCAAAAGTGGTCACACTAATGTGGACCTTAAAAAAGTATATAAAAGTAACAGAAAAAGTGACTGAGTTAAGAAAATGAACAAATAAAATAGTGTACTATACTGTACAATGTTTTTACAATATAAATAATGTTAATCATGATGCAGAAATGAAAACTTCACCATAGTGTGTTTAAAAACACTAGCCTGGTAATGCCCGAATTTCTGTCCAGCTAAATAAAATATGTACCATTGTTGTTTTTGCACTGAATCAGATGTTAGATCAATAAGAGGATATTCATTTCAGCATCACATCTGTAACTATTATACTTTGAGGTATGAAGCTAATTAGTCACACTAGGCATCTTGGAAACAACCAATGGCATAACTATCGGTAAGCAGAGACTGCAGTTGCTTACGGCCCCGGACCTCTTACAGGTCCCATCACTGACACCTGGTGGGCCCCCTACGTTAATGTAAAATAAGACGTCTCTTTGCAGATGTAATGGTGCGAAAAATTCCTATTAAACCACCTGATCCTGAAATGACTACCCGGACTGTATTTATATCCCAACACATGGCAGATTTAAACGTGATGGTGAGCCGTTTAAACACGACACCAATAGCAAAGCAGACAGTTGTCCTTTTAATTACTATGTTAATAACTGTGTATAGCTCATTAGACAGTTGGTAAAAAATAAACTCATATATGTTTCAAACCCCAATAAAGATCATAAAAGGCGATGTATCTTGGGGGCTGGTGGTTGGAGGTGTGTGGGTAAAAATTTATTGTAAACAATCCTGAACTCTGTAAATAAATTTCACAAACACACACACACACACACACACACACACACACACACACACACATATATATATGGAAAAGGAAAGGTTTTCGCACTACTCTGAGCACCAACATGTGAATTTTGTCTTGATGTGTTTGTGTAGGTATGTATATGTTTGTATATATTTATATATATATATATATATATATATATATATCTACATATATATATAGATGTACATGTACATGTACTGTAATGAAAGGAAAAATGCTGGTTGCATAACGACAAAAAAACATCAGACCCGTGTTGCATTTGCATATAGGGTAAATCTGGTAGTTCCAGTTGCTTCATCATAAATTGGCTGCAAACAAGAGGTATGCAGCTACCTTGAACGGCCCACAGCAAAAACTAAAGCAGAAAAGAAAGCCTAGTACCCTAGTTATCATATTTTATATGCCATCCAGAAACAGCACAATCCTGAACTTTGTAAATGTAAATATATCATATATCAATTAGAGGAAAACCTTTGTGCTCATGTTCACACATCTGAGTTTAGCTCATTAAAAGCTACAAACTGACCTTCCTTTGAGTAGATTGAGTTACTGAACATCACATTTGTAGGGTTAATTAAATGCTCAAATGCCAAAAAAGAACTTTCATCTGAAACTTACAGTCTATTCCTGTTCTTAGAAACAGAAGGCTATTCCATACCAGAAATTGCTATGTAAGTTGAAGATTCGGAATAGTACCAGAGAACAGCACAAACAGGCTAAGAGTAGAAAAGAAGTGGGAGGCAGCGTACTGAGCAAGATAATAAGTACATTAGAGTCACAGAAACACACACACAGGCATCTTCATTATAGTACACATATATAATATATATATATATATATATATATATATATATATATGGTATATATATATATATATATATATATATATATATATATTATTAAACAAAATGTCTCATCTTCTTAGATTAAAATATGGAGAAGGAAATTAACAGCACTCAGTGCTTTGTAAAACTACGTTTTACACAAATAATTTGTTAAAAAAACCCTACCTGTTTAAATTTCATTTGAAAAACAAAAGTTGTCACAGTACTCCAAGCACCAATGTGTGTGTTTATATATAATAATATAATAAAACATATATATATATATATATATATACTTTATTTAAAAAAAAAATTATGAAAACTCCTTGAGAGCTGTACTGAACAAAATTTCTTTTTCTATACATTATGTGTACAAAATGACAAATTCTGTCTAAGTCTTTATCTAATATGTATATATGTGTTTATGTGTATATATATATAAAATTGTGTATATATGTATATATAATATTTTTTGTGTGAATATTGGACAAAAAAGTATAACAGGAAGGTTACTCTGCTTTAACTTAGTGCAATTAGAGGGAGATGTGGTATGAAAAATAATGTAATTTTTCTGGTTGTATATGCCGACAGGTTTATTTGGTGGAGGTTTTTGTTTCTATTTATGTTCAGGTGAAGCTAGTTTGATAATTGGTGTTTGGTTTGGTTGATGTAAATTAGTCTCTTTTGTGTGTATTTAGTTGATACATTTATTGTTGTTTGTCTAATTGTCTGCCTGAAAAATTGTCTGAAATAAATTCCTATTATTTCTTGCATTAATTCATTTATTCATTCAACCAATCACCCCCCTACAGTATGGGCCTTCACCTCCAGCCTGTCGGTGCAGTCCTTTGCTCTCAGCACAGCTAATCATCATGTAAGTTTCTCTATTTAAAGCTCCAAATCCAGGGAAGCCTTCAGTTTCCGGCAGATCTGCAACCCTCCACCCCCCTTTCTACACCTTAATTTCACCAGCTTTTTATGGCTTTCCTCATTTCTCAGCTAGGTGTAAAGATGCCTCTAAAGATGCCTATATCTAACACATTCTGCTGGGGTCTGATAAGCAAACACTTTTGTAAAACTAAAATACACCAAATCCCTGGGAAAAGAACGAAGGACTTTTTTCAGCTCAGTGAGGTTTGATCAAACAGGACCACATGTTTGAAAAAAAAAAAATTAAAATTAAATTGCAGCAACCCTTTGAACCCTGTGTAGGTAAGCAACAGAGGAAGCATTGAGAATGTCACTTATACCATTATGTGGTATACAGTGACATCTAGTGGAACAATGTTCTAATTTCAAGCAATGGGTTTTTCATATGAGGGAGGCCAGTCTGAACCGAGATACACCTGAAGGTGGACCAAGACTTGCTTTGTCTCACCACTAACTTCAAAAACCTGGCAAACTCTCCATTGGGTAAAATCAGCTGAAGACCTCTGTCTTTTCATTTGGTCAGCTTAGATTCCCAGGAAATGTTAAGGCTCTTAGATCAGAATTCAGCCAATACTAGAAATGAGTAACAACTACTTATACTAGCAGTTTCATTCAAAACATACACACATTAACTCTCCAAGCACTTTTTGTATACTTGCAGATTCAACACCATAACGTTCAAAAAACATCACAAGCATGAATCAATGCTCCTTCTCTGCTTGGGCTTTCTTCTTCTGCACATGTAGATTCTCTCCTTCTTACTTGTGCATCTTTTTCTGTGTGCTGATAACAACTCTTATCATTTTAAGGGCAGAACAGATCAAATAAGGAGTTTCAAGAAATCACCTCAGCTCCAGAGTGAAACAGATTATTTTAAACTTACACTATACTAAGTTATAATAATGTTCAATCTGAAAACTCACACGAAGAGAAAAGACAATTAAGAGAAATGTATTCATACAATTACTTTGTCTTTGGCGCTCAGACCTCGGCAGGAAACATAGAGCTTAATTTTGATAGATATGCATGAACAGGAGTAAAGAATAGGGCTGTTTCTCACCATGTTAGGTTATCAGTCTGTGTGGTTTGTTTTGTGTTTGTCTTCCTTCCTCCACCAACAGCGCCTGGTTCTGGTTGGCCTCCTCACACACCTGCGGAAGGTTACCTCATTAACGGAGCACTTTTAAGCTGCTGACTGCCACTACCTCAACGCCAGAGTGTTTGCCAGTTTTGGGTACTCTAGCCAAGCTGAGTTTTGCTGAGTCAAACTAAGTTTTTTTTCTACCTGAGTTTTAACCTCGCTGTTTTTGTCTTTGCCTCTCGGCAGGAAGTCATCCTGCAAACTGGATGGTTCGGACCTTCTCTCCCCTGGAAGGATCTTCTGAGAATCAAACTGACCTGAGGATTTAAGTTTGTGATTCTGATCAACCCTTATCCCCAAGGATTATGTGGGTCTTCTCTCTGAGCAGGGGATTCATCTCCACAACAACCCGTTCAAGTAGCGCAGGAAATCTGGGTGGAAGTCAGCTTCTCCATTGACCAACGTACAACTGCATTCTGGGTAAACCCTGTCCGCCCTACATCGATCTAGACAAACACTGGAACATCCCACACCAACTGGAGTCAATAAGAGACACCTTTTTCTGGAAACGTGAGTCAGTTACCTATTTCTCCTCTTCAAGTTCAAGAATCAAATTTCCCACTGAGCCTGAACTAACCGCAATGTCTTCCCCTCATTTTCCAGTTCCGGTTGAACAGTGTTCAGAGTTACACTGGGCTCATCTCATCCTTCTCAATAGACCTGTTAAACTTTTCCCTGGTCTCTCTGTGTTGGTTCTCTGCATGTGGGTCAGAGCATTTGATAAAATCATGACACCCCAGGCCTGAATCTGGTGGTGGAGTGGAGATACATGAAGTTGGTCAGTCTATAGATTGCTGGTTAGCGAGACGGTATGCTGAGCTTTATGGGGAGATCCAGTGGACAGAGTGAGCTGATACTCACTGCACCTGAAAGTGGGATTTTAGATCCGTATCTTGACATAGATTTATTGTCGTGGAACTGGAGTTGAAGTGGCAGTTTCTTGGCAATTTGAAGGCTTCGCTTAAAAAACTTCCGTAAATTGTCCAGAGGAATTGGCGTGGACTTTCTTGAGCGGTGTTCCCCAAGCCTCCCCATGGAATTCTAGGGGAAGCTTTAACATGTAAAAAAACGAATATGCTGTGAGCTATACAAATACAAATCAGGGTTGCAGGGGGTTTTACTTCAAAGTGACATTTTTCTAAAAGAGTAAAGAAAATCTCTGATACAAAGAGATCAAGGCTCAATTATAGCCTCTTACATTTTAAAACATGATGGTGATGAGGATTTTTTTAATATGCCATATTAAATTAAAAGCTGAAACTCACAGGGTTTTATACAGGAATGACTGACTCTGAATTTAATGCTATTTTAATGCCCTTTGAAATATTTTTTAATGCCATCAACTTAAGAACCATGTACACACAAGTTATTGTAGTGTACATGAAAATGAAGGAAAGCTGTAAAGCACAGTTCCATGACTCACTGTAATGGCAATATGTACTGCGCGCACACATATATACGTATATATACATATCCTCTAGCTTTTTCTCCGCCTGGGGCGATATAATATATCTGGCTACAAGAAATTGTTTTTAGAAGCATTTTTATTAAAAATTATAAATACTTCTGATAAACATATTAAAAATAATTTTAGTGCCAATTAAGGCCTTGATTTATAATTGAATGATTTTTAATTATTTTTATTGATCAGCGGGAAACCCTGGTTCATCTCGCGCATGCTCTCTACGATCTCCAAGAAACTCAGCGAGCGGCTGCGATTGGCTTTCCCACAGTGGAGGGATGTATGGCTTTTGCTTTGTGCAGGCGGTCTGGAACGGAGAATAGAAGGGGATTCGAGTAAACTCAGCGGTAGCAGCGATGTTCGACCTGCATCGGGACCTGACTAGAGAACTCAAAGAAAGTGCCTAGCGGTAAATATATGTTGCTTACTGCCTGCTAAGCTAAAACAGCCTAGCCTAAGCTACGGATAATAGCAGCCTAGCCTAAAGCTACGACTAATAGCAGCCCTAACCCTAAAGCTTCTAAAGCTAATAACAGCCTAACTAACAACTACGGCTAATAGTAGCCTTGCAAGAACAAAAACTTTTATTAAAAGTGTACATTTTTATGTGATTCACAGGAAGCAGTCACCTTGCCGTCTTCACAACTTCGGAGACTAATTGCAGGCGCTATGAACGGAGCCAGGGTAGATTTAAAGAATATGCTTTCATTCTCGCGGTAAAAGGAAATGGATACTGGATAGATACCGCAGTCCATAGATGTACATTTTGTTTCTGACAAACTCCCTATTTGCTTTCCGGAGCCATATCCAGCAAAGTCCAGATTTGCGATGTTGATAAAGAGCGACATTGTGTGTAAGTGACTTGTTTTAATGTTTTCTCCTTCCTTGTTACTGTGACTTGCGCGTTTGATTTTTTATTCATACCACTCTCATTTAATTGTTTTCCAGCTGCCTGTAAGACGTATTTTGAGAGCAGATGCGCGGAGAAAAGCTTCAGATATCGCAGCCGACACAACTGCGCTAACGTCTTGAGGAGCTAATCTGCTTTCGGTCGTCGAGACCAGAAGAAAGAGGGTAAGACTTTATTTGGTGACTATTTTTCAGGTGCATTGATAGATGTGTTGTGTCCATACGCCAGTGCGCTGATTCATTGTTTTTTTCAGCTGCTGAAAGCAAGGCAGAGTGTGCTAGCAGAGATGAGGAAGTGGAACTCTGGAAGTCCGCCACGTCGACACCATGTCCGAAGCGAAAACGTCGTTAAGCGGTGTCTCTGGATGCTGGTTAATGCGGCGCTGCGGCCGTAGGCGGATCTCCTGAACTGTGTTAAGCTGCAGTCGGTTAGAAAGCGTGCGAGAAGTACAGAGACCCGCGCACAGTAGGCGTCTGTACATCGGACCTGCCTCAGATAATGCCAATTACTAACCCGAGCAAGCGGACCGCGGACTTGTAATTTTTAGATACGCATGTGTTTGGATACACGTTGTATATAGTTGTGTGTTTAATAAAGCTCTTTCTTTGCATAAACAGCTTCCTGGCAAATGTTCATTTCCTGTATAAATTCATTCATGTCCTTGATGGTAGCATAATAATTGTGTAGTAGTGTAGGATAACATAAATACACAGCATATGAATGAATAAATATATGAATGAATAAATATATGAATGAATAAATATATGAATGAATAAATATATATATATATATATGTAAATATATATATATGCCAACCAATCACGAGCGACTTTACTTGTTTAAAAAGAAGTGGTTCCGTCCAATACTCAGTAAGAAAATTAAAGCCTGGCGTGGCCACGTGTGGTTTTGCTGCCAATCACGAGCGATTTCATTTGTTTGAGAATAGTGGTTTCAGCCAATACTGAGTATTGGACGGATTCAAGCGCAGAGCCTGGCCAGCCTGTGGGTTTGCTGCATTCATATGCTAATTAGGGCCATTAGTACAGCTGATAAGCTCTCCACATACGTCAGGGAGTCCGTTTCCGGAAGCAATTTATTTTGTTGGCACGAACAAGCGTAGGACAAGCATGCGGGTTGCAAATTGTCGCGGAAGCTGACGAAAATCAGGCAGATCTGCGAGGTTTACAGGAGTTTCACGAGGGGGCCCGAAAATCTCACTTTTCATGCAGTGTGTGTC
>JAGKQL010001034.1:0-28020 GCA_018398635.1 Cyprinodon brontotheroides
AATTAGATAGTGGAATCTTTTTGAACAGCAACATTAAGCAATTGCTTAATGTTGCTGAAGCATTATGCATGTATGAACAGAAGTTGTTAACAATGACTACAGGGTGTGTATTACAACACAGGGGGAAGATTGTATATTCAGAGAATCATCATAGCAAATTTTGATGCAGAAATTGTTTTACATAATGTGTATTACAGTAATGTAATAGGATTTTATAAAATACTTTTTTCTCTTTTCTTTTAATATAGTTAAATCTAGAATAGTATCAAGTGTTAATGAAAGACATGTTGGATAAATGTAACTGCTGAATGGATACTAATGCAAAAACTGCATGTTTTGGTATCAAAAGTACATAACAAGTAAAATAAGTGTAACAATCATAAAACCACATTTACTTGTTGTAACTGCTCTGAATTTTCTGAAGAACTGATATTTGTTCAAAAAGCATCAGGATCAAAAACTTTTACTGAATGCCTTTTTAAATTTTAATGTGGAAGTACTAGGAAAAAATGTTTTACCCTTAAAACATTATGCTTTAAACATTAGATGCTGAATCACAAATCTCAATTTTTCAGAATTTATAACAACAAAAAATGTTAATATTGGACTGTATGATAAAACACTGTATGTTCTCACTCCATTGCTGAGAAAAATTATGTAGAATGAAAGAAGGATAAAGAAGCTGAATTTTGCTGGCAAGTTGTAAGTAGATCATTGAGAGATGGTTAATATGCAGGGGATTGCAGCACACAGAATACTTCTGCAGATAATGCACCACAAAGGTAATATTAGAAAGGAAAAGTGTGTTTTAGCAATAAGTAAGTTTTCTTTCATCACCTCACAAAGGTTTTTGTTGTGGTGCTACTTGAACTTGTGGCTGTGCTGTTTGTGCGTCCGATCACTGCCTGATCGGGAAAATATGGCCAGGTTGTTGTCATCTGTTAAATACACAGTTTCTTTATGGACCTCTGACAGATGTTTAGATTCAAAGACAGGTAATTATTTGTGTTAATGTTCTCATTCATACCAACACACATACAACACATGTGCATGCAGATGCAGAGGCCTGGTCCTCTGCAGTGCATCTGCATGCACCGTGAGGAGACTCTTGGAGCAAGGCCTGGTCTCAAAAGAGGGCAGCAAAGAAGCCACTTTCTCCAGGAAAAATATCAGGGACAGACTGATATTCTGCAAATAGGTACAGGAGTGGACTGCTGAGTGCTGGGGGAAAGTCCTTTTCTCTGATCAATCACCTTTCAATGCTTGGGACAACAGCTTGTTGTTCGAGAAGATGAGGTGGCTACCACCAGTCTTGTCTCATGCCAACTGTAAAGCATCCTGAAACCATTCATGTGTGGGGTTGCTTCTCGAAAGCCAAGGGAGTCGGCTCTCACAGTCTTACCTAAAAACACAGCCATGAATAAAAGAATGGTACCAGAATGTTCTCCGAGAGCAACTCCTCCCAACCATCCAAGAGAGCAGTTTGGTGATGAACAATGCATTTTCCAGCATGATGCCATAAAAGCAAAGGGGTGATATCTAACTGGCTCAGGGAACAAAACATAGAGATTTTTGGGTCCATGGCCCAGAAACTCCCCTGATCCTAATCTCATTGAAAACTTGTGGTCAATCATCAAGACACGGGTGGACAAACGAAAACCTAGAAGTTCTGACAAAATGCAAGCATTGATTGTGCAACAATGGACTGCTATCAGTCAGGAATTGATCCAGAAATTGATCGAGAGCATGCCAGGGAGAATTTCAGAGGTCCTGAAGAAGAGGGGTCAACACTGCAAATATTGACTTGCTGCATTAACTCATTCTGTCATTAAAGCTTTTGTTACTCATGATATGATTTCAATTGTATTTCTGTATGTGATGACAACATCTGACGTACACACATGAAAACCTGAGGGCAGCAGATCATGTGAAAATACAATATTTTTGTCATTCTCAATACTTTTAAACCATGACTGTATGAGGATTTCTGAACACCTAACTGCTGCAGTGCAGCATGGCTTTTACCCTCATCAAACAGCGTTTCAATTATATACAGTGATCTTCCATTAGAGTCGTTAAACTATAGTCTTTTACCGAGCTGCCTGCGGCATCTCAAAGCAAACTTTACGTGACCCAGATCATATCCGGGTCATTCAACTTGGTTGAAATCAAAAAATTTGAAAAGGATAATGAACAATCCGTAATCAGCATTATTTGTTTTTTCATTTTCGATTTTGTGCAAAAACTCAGATAACGGAAAACGGTTCATTATCTGTTTTTTTTTCCTTTTTCTTAAATAAACAGTGAGAAAGCAAGTGTATTTTTGCTTTTTTAATTTTGGTTTGGTTGGATTTACTACCAGTCATCTCAGTAAAAGAATAAATGAAATGCTTCTATATGCTTCTATGCAACAATAAATAATTTAACCACTAATCAATAAATCAATACTCAGATATATGTTGATTTAATCAGCGTTTAAGGATAAATGATTAAAACACTTCTTCAACATACATTTTTAAGGCCCAGCAATAGCTGAGGTGGGTTAGCAATGAATAAATAATAATCATTTATTGGTTAGAATGAATATTGAATGACTCGTGTCATTTAACTTGTCAAGTTAACTAACAAAGTAATAAACACACCTTGATCTGGACCTTCACACTTCATAAGTTCTGCTTGGTTTACTACTTTACCTTGATCATTTTTCTGGGACTTTAGCTTTCAGTCAAACAAATTTTCTATATTTAATTCATTATTTTTTCATCATTTTAGTTTTAACATGTCTCTGCAGTTGCTTCAACACATTTATTCTTCATTCAGATTGTGGTGCTGCAGATTGTCAGAGATCAGCTGTGCTTCTCTGGTCTCAGCTCTGAAGTCCAACCCCTCCCATCTGACAGAACTGGACCTGAACATCAACGACCTGAAAGATAGTGGAGTGAAGCAGCTCTGTGGTTTTCTCCAGTCTCCCCTCTGCAAACTACAAACATTGAGGTCAGTCACCATATTTTAATTTAGTGCTGATATTTCTGATGGTAAAATTGTGTTGACTCTAAACTGCTGACAGCTTTAGGGTTAATGTCAGGGTCAGGCCATAGAAAGGGTTAAAATGACTGAAAATCAATGGAAGGCAATACATGATGATGATGAAGATGAAGGTGGTGGTGATGATGATGATGTTTGTGATTATGATGGTGAAGATGGTGATATTGATGATGAAGGTGATGATGAAGGTGTTGATGATGATGAAGATGATGGTGATGTCCAGCAGCACGGCGTCCATCAGTACGTCATATGCTTTGTTGATCTGATTGGTTTATTTGGCCCGTCTATCACTAACATAAGCCAATCAGCTAACCAGTATTTTCGCCCCTTCCCAAAATTACTTCAACGGAAGGTTTCCGGATGGATATGCGGAGCAAATCCATCTGGCGGAGTCAGGTTAAGGATCCCAAGGCCTAGGGCTGAACAAAGGGTAGCTGACACACACTGTGTGCAGAGATCCACCTAGGCATGGGCCGCTACTGAGCTCCAATAAAAGCAATAGAAAAGAAAAAGAAGAATTCTGAAATACAGACAAAAACATGGAAGATGCAAAGAGGTACGATTAGTGCAGGTTGATCATCAACAGGATGGTAGCTTCACTTTTTTTCATTTCACACTTTATGTGATGCAGAGTTAGAAAAAAATCCTAATGTCGGTTTTTCCAGTATTGTGCAGCCCTACTGTGGAATAATTGATCATCCAGTTGAATTGATCTGCATTCATCTCTATTTGCTCATCTTTCCTCCAAAGTTCTCCAGAATTTGTTTGTTTTTTTCTTTGAAACTTGAAGAATTTGCCAGCAGAAGCTGAGTTTGTATTGATGGAGCTGCTGGTGGAGCTGACAGAGATGAAGAGCTGAAGTCAGCAGGTCTTTATTGGAGCAGCAGCATGTTGGCATTAATATCAATGAGAGCTCTTTAACTGCTTCTGTTGGACTGTTCTAAACTGCCTATTGTGGGATCAGCTCACATCTTTCTATTCTTTATCCAGGTTGTATTCCTGTGGTTTGTCAGAGATCAGCTGTGCTTCTCTGGTCTCCGCTCTGAAGTCAAACCCCTACCATCTGATACAACTGGACCTGAGGTTCAACATCCTAAAGAAGTCAGATGTTCAGCAGCTGCAGGATCTTGTAGAGAGTCCAGACTACAAACTGCAGACTCTGTAAGTAGATGGTTGGAGTGAGTCCACCTGCTGTCAGCAGGATTGTTCTAAACACAGTTAGTAACAAAGCAAAGATCCAGTGTTTCCAGTAAAGCTGCAGCTTCTCGGTGGAAGGAGAATGGTGATGTGGTGGCTTTCAATGGTAGAATCTCAAAAATCAGGACACCTTCAGTCGATCATCTGATTGCCCCAGGACGGGAGAAGAAGCATTCATTTTATAGATCAAATTGACATGCTGTCCTCAGTACACTGTCAACAGTGACAGGCGTCCTGATTGGACACAGAGACACCAATCAGCTAGTCAGAGGAGCCAGAAGGTGGTTGTGTTCCTGTGTTTGTGTTGATGTGAAGACGACTGTTGTTGCTGTGTTCATGTCTCCAGGAAATGAAGCTGGATTCCAGCTGCCAGCCTTCAAACATGTCTAGAGACAGTGGTCCTCATCCATTAAACTGTGGGAGCATCAGATCTGATCTCAGACTCTTTGTTCTCTCATTTCAACAGGAAACAACTGATCAGTTTCATCTTAGCCACAGCTCTGAGATCAGTCTGAATGCAGCCTGGAAACCAGTGGCTCTGATTTCACAAACCATCATTCCATTTAGTCACCATGTGGTCTTTCTACAGAGCAGAAGCTCTGCTGAAGTCCACTCAGCACATCTGGACATGTGTCCTTCTGTCATTAGCCTCATCCAGATGTGTTCAGGGACAGCCTCCATGTTTATTAGTCAGCTGATATTTCAGAAACAGATGATATGTTCATCAGCAGCCAGAGTTTCTGTGTCTAAATGGAGCAGCAGCTAACATGAAGCAGCAGTAAATCCATCACTACAGTGTTTGTGCAGCAATGAAGCCTTCAGGACTCTCAGCAGGTGGTTTCCACTGTGGACTGGAGGGAAACCTGCAGAGGAACCAGACTGGATGCTAAAATGTGTTGGCGCTTTGTGTGAGCTTGGGAGCTCAAGTGTGTTCACTCCAACACGTTAAGATGAGAGCTGAAAGGAAGCTGGCTCTGCTCCACAGCTGTTCTGAACAGGACTGAAGTCCCTGCTGCTCTTTATCCTGGATGTGCTGCATCACTGACTGACAGCTGATGGAGAGAGAGAGGTTGGACTTCGGATCGCTGATCTCCTCTCTTCATCCTTCTTCTCTCTGCAGGTGGTGGAGGTGATGATCTTAGTGGAGGAGAGAAGCTGATCTGTGACCTGATGATCCTCAGAGGTTGAAGCTGCAGCAGTTTGAGTTTAAAGAGACTGATTGGATCCTGATGATGAACTCTGAGTTTAGAGATTTGTTTGTTTTCACTCCTTTTTTTCTCTTTGTTTTCATTGTCTCCATAATATCATGTTGATATTTTTCCATCCAAATTAAAATTGAGAATAAAATTATCTATATCATGTGAAAAGATGAATTTAAAAAAGAATCCTGAACAGTTTTTGTAGCGGCACTCCAGCTCCTTTAGTTTCTTCTGTACCACATGGATAAACAGTCTGGCAACAAGTATTGAAATGCGAGCAATTCCAGATAATGTTCTTCAACTTGTAATGTTTATTGAAAGAAAACAAACATAAGAAAACATTTACATTTGTGTAACATAAACTTAGTCAAAAACTGTGTTGCTTCCAACATATCTGTTTTCCCTCAGTCTGTCATGTTGGGTTATGGAATCTAGCTCATATGCAGAACAATTCGGAGGCAGGGAAAAAGTTCAAAAGTTTATTTACAAAGATGTGTATTAATGAGGACAGGTCCAAGGTTAGGGAGACTGGTCAGGAATAGGTTCACCGCTGATCTGAAGAGGAGCACAGCTGCAGAGAGGGGGGAACCTTACATGGATCCAGAGGCAGTTGACAGGCCGAGGGCTGAGGGCTAGCAGAGCTGAGTGCAGGCAGGAGGAGAACTGAGAACTTGGCAGAGGCGGTCTGAGTGCTGGCGGGCAGGTTCCAGGTTGGGAACACAGTGCAGGCAGAAGGAGAGCTGAGAGCTGGGCAGAAGCAGTCTGAGTGCAGGTAGGCTGATTCCTGATGAGCTCTCTCTCTAGAGAGCTGGGCTGAGACAGTCTGAGTGCAGGCTGGGAGACTCCAGGTTTTGCTCTCTCTCTCTCTCCTGAGAGCTGGGTTGAGACGGTCAGAGTGCAGGGCTTACTGAGTGCTTGCAGGCAGATCACAGACAGAGTCTCTCCTAATTTTCCTCTGAGGGCGGGCAGGCAGATGCTGACAGAGGAAGCCCTCCAGAGTTAAACAGAGAGCAGGCAGACTGGTCACCGGCAGAGAAACTCTCCAGAGTTTCAGGTTAACAGGCAGGTTCAACCTGTGAGGCAGAGAGGAGAAAACAGGATCAGGTTCAGATCACAAAAGTCAGAAGACTTAGACAGGCAGGTTGGCTCAGGTCTTGCTAACCGACTACTGGCAAACACTCTGGCGTTGGAGTGTTAGTCTCCTCCTCCTTAAGTAGGCCCAAGGCTGATGAGGAGATGAAAGACAGGTGTTGCAGGTGAACACAAGCCCTCAGGAAGGGATCCTTGGCGCCCTCTGGTGGGTAGGCCTCTGGATCCCAACAGACAGCAGAAAGCCCCAGGAAGGAATCCTCGGCACCCTCTGGCGGGCAAACCTCCGGATCCCAACACAGTCCTTACGTACAGTATGTAGAAGCAAACAAATAAAACATGTATACAATTACAGAAGTATGCAGGAAGCCCAAAAATATGCATTTCAAATTGCATTTCTATATTTTATACTTTTGATATTAGTTTTTAAACTTAAAATTATAATCTTTACAACACACAAAAAGGCTTGATCAATCTTTGTATTTTAACCCTTTTTAAAACTATAAATGAATTTGTCTCAAATTGGCTCTTAAAAAGTTTGAACAAACTTTTATTAGAACTTTAATGTTAAGTTAAGCGGATATTGTTGTAAACCTCAGAAAGTTCTCTCTCTTTGACTTAATATTCCCACTAAACTTCCTGGATCCAGATCTGAAAAGCTGCTCTGTCTTTCTGATTCTCTCGCAAGAGCTGCAGCTTGTTTCAGATCTTTGAGATCTTTTTTCTTTGGGTGTTTCCTCTATTTTTCACCATTCATTCTGTCTCCATGTTCACCTGCTAAAACCTTTAGATCCTGCTGAAAATCTTTGTTGTTCCTGCTGATGAACCACCACTGTGGCTCATTGTTAGCAGGTTAGCTAAAGCAGGTGTGGAGCGATCAAGGACATTGGTCTCCTTGGACAGGGATTCTGTTTAGGAGACCGTTTGGAAGCAAAGATGTTAGAGCTGAGCTTGGAAATGTTGGTTTTCTCACTTCCAATGTTTTAATGACTCAAAAACCATTGTAGTGTCTAATTCAAAATGCTCTGATATTTCATGTTGTTTTCCACTGTTAATTATTCTTGAACCAGTTTAAAGACAGCAAAGATAGAATATTTCATCCAATATGTTCCTCTACTAGTTACTATTATCCTGGTCCTGGAGGGTAGCAGCTGGTCTGGATCAGTGATCATCTGGACAATCGTCTAGTTTCCAGTCTGGTGTGAAGCTCAGAAATTGCTCATTATTCCATGTTAAAGTGTTGAAGTTTGAATGTGCCTGCATGGTTCTCTCAGGGTACTCCAGCTTCCTCCCACAGTCAACTAATGACTGTTAGGCTGTTTGCTGTTTCTAAGTTGCCCTTAGGTGTGAGTGTGTGTGTGTGTGTGCATGGTTTGTGTGTCTCTGTATTGCCCTAGATGGGCAACCTGTCCGTGGATGGATCTATTAAATGGATCAAAAAACTGCAAATAAGAAAGAAACTGAGAAGAGTAGCTGCTTGAACCATTTAAAGCTAATTTTCTATATAACCTGTAACAATGTTCAGCACTTTGCTGCAAAGTGTTTTGTTCCTTCACAACCTGAAAATGCATGTCTAATTTAGAAAACATATTGATTAAAAAGCTGAACGGAAAACACTTTTCTGAATCCATGTACTTACTTTATTTGTCTTTGGTATAGTTGGAAAAACATCTTTAAAAGCAGAAGAACTCTGCATTTTAGCTGCATTGTTTGAAAAAACTACAGCGGTAACTTCAGAAATTGGTGTTTGTTGATTTGAATAATTATTTGTGGGTTTATCAACTGCTTTTCAGACTTGTGCAAAAGTAGCTATAAACTGGTTAAAGCCACAAATTCATAAAACATCAGCCTATAGAAACATTCATTACAAAATGTTCAAACCTGCAGAAGTAATCTGGATTTAATACTTACTAATACTAATGCTAGTGTTTGAATCTATACAAACAGAATAATGTTGTTTTACTTTTTGGGATCAAACTAAGCAATATCCATAATCCAGATGTTGCTCTAAAACTTTGTTCATTTCATGTCAGAAATCGGGGTAGCTTTCGTGTGACTGTCAGCTCTAAGAAACCCCCATGTGTGAACAATAGGTCTTCTTTGGAAGCCCTGAACAATGTGAAAGGACACCTGGTGATGTTTTTCACAAACAGACTCTGATCCTGGAGAAAACAAGAGCTTTGGAAAGATGGACAGAATCACTCTAAGATCTGCAGTTGCTACCCACTTCCTGATTAGTTTCTAAGGGCATGGATTCACTTGCTGGAAAGTGACTGAATGGATTGTGCAGGTTGTGTTGGGATTTTGCAGTGCATCAAAGGCAACTGTATTTCCTCTCAACTCTGGCTGATTTAGTGCAAACAAGTACTCCCACTCCTCAATAACAAAGGCTGACTCTTGGGGACGTTTTTGGTGAGCAGCTCTTTTAAGATCTGCTGTGTTTCTGCTGTCTGAGGCCTACGACAAATATGCAAATCAAGAAATTGTAATATCTTTGTCACACTTTCAGACTCTGAAATGCAGCCTCATTCTTTCACTGTTAGACAGTCGTTCACTCTTGAGTGTGAAAAACAAACTATTTAATGTATCACTTTTCAGTGACACCAAGAGCAGCTTGTTCAAGCTCAGCTGAAAGTTTTCTGCTCAGAGCTTTTCTTTTTCCAGCCCAGCAAATGATTGGCCCTACACTTTCCTTTTCTTTTTTCCAAAGTTATGTCACAGGTTTGACCTTTAAAAGTCATTTCCCATGATGCACTGCTCATAAGGGTCATCCCAAACTCTGACAGCACATCTCTTAGAACACCACCATCACTTCTACAGCCTTTTTCCACTTCCCATCAGGAAGAATAGCATTAAAGGTCACATTATCATTCATGATCTTTCCTTCAAACACTTGAATTCTCTCTGGTAGAGTTTTGTTGTCTGGAACCACATGGCTAGTCTTCCCTCTTTCAGACACATCCATGACAGGGGCAGTGAAAGGTCCTCAGTGGCTGACATCCTGAAATCTGGAAAATGTGTTTATCGTCCAGCCTCACGCGATCTCTGTCAAACTGAAACACTATCTTCCTGTTGATCTCTGGATTTATTCAGCGCTCTTACAAAACCACCGCCCGTTCGCTGGTTTTCAGCTTCCTGAGCTATCTCCTATAACAGCCAAGAATTTCCCTCCACTTCAAACCTCCACTTCCTCTTCTCTCCTCCCTCCACCTGCATTGCTCCACTAAACTCTGCCCCATGGCGTCATTCTGTTACTGTGCTATCTGTCGATTGAGAAAAATGAGAAGTAACTGTTTCAGTTATGATGTTTTCTAGTGAAAAAGGAAAGGAAAATCTGTATCTTAGACTATTTAGGCATTTAGTTGATCCACTGTTTGCTAAATCAGTGAATCTCAGTGAATAATCCCACCAGTGGAGCCTGGGCTTGGTCAGGAGGAAACGGATAAAACCAGGGATGCACTGATTCGTGGCTAGATCGGGCCTGGCTTTATCTCATCCTGGATCTGAATTCAACTTCTTGAAATAGGCCTCTGGATGAGCCCAGACTTTGAAAGGTGATTTTAGTGGCTTTTACGAGGCATGGTTGTTGGTCTTAGTGCTTCAAAAATCTGCTGGGGTTTTTCATCCACACGATCTCTCTAGGTTTTTAGAAATGGTGGGAGGAAGAGAGAATCAGCCAGTTAGCTGCCGATTCTCAGTGGAAATGCCTTATTGAGGCCAGAGGTCAGTGAAGATTGGCTGGACTGGTTGTTCCAGATAAAAAGCAACAGGAACCCAAAGAAGCTTTGGTTCCCCACCCAACGTTCAGTCAATGTGAAGAGGAGAGTTACATTCTGAAGCCTGTTTCCTGATCAGTTAGTAAGTGGAGAAAATAATCCTCAGCAGCAGCCATCAGCTAATGAGAATGAAAACAATGCATCAAGGGGGTTAGCCCCCGCATGTTTATCACATTTCTCAACAGCTAATGAACATTTTAAAGTTGCTTTTTCCCAAATTGGCAAGATTTAGCAGGGACAACTTCCTGTGAAAATGTTTGAAGCTCCCAGTAGATTTTCAGGACTGCTCAATCTGTCTGCCCCTCAGCATTTTGCCTTAACCTTCCTGTTATGATGAAACACAGTAAACTGATTCATCTCTGATCAACATCCAGGCTATTGCCATGGGGGCGACAGCAGCACAGGATGCTGCAGTTGGTCCTGCTACTGCAGGGTCGCCTGTTAGAAGCCCAGCTTCATCCATCTCAGCCGTTGTGTCCTTGGGCAAGACTCTTCACCCGCATGGCCTACTGATGATGGTCAGAGAGATCAGTGGTGCCTGCATAGGCAGCATTGCTTCTTTAATATTTACACATTTCATTTTTCAAAGTTGCACGGTTTACATTTTGGGCCCAAAAGTGACTAAAATGGTTATAATTTCAAGCCCTGAAAAATATTACTTGAATTACAGAAATATTAAGCTACTTATTTGGATCAAGTTAATCTGGAATATTTGCACAGTGGTTAAAAAACTCAGTTTGAAACTAATTAGATTTTAAATAATAAATACTTATTTTAAAAACTACATTTTGTGTTTACAGGTTTTGTCTTTGACTAATATTCTGACTAGTTTTATGTTAGGTTTATGAAAAGGGGCTGGTTGCCCCATAGGGACAACCAGCAGTGCACTGGCACCACATGTCGAACAGAACCCCCCATCATTATCCAGAAAAAAATAAAAGAATTTAGTTAGGCTTGTGTTGTGAACCATCATTCTTGTCCTTACAATATGCTAATTAGTGTTCTTGTTTCTCCCAATTTAGGGCTGCTGGGTTAGGCGTTAGACATTCTCTCGATGACCCCCCCCCACTCAGTCTGACGACCCGAGCGAGCAGTTGGCTAGGGGATCAAAGGCAATGCACGGGCCCACGCACGTTTGTTGGTATCTCTCAGATCCATAGTCAAACCAATTTGTAGAATTATACTTAGGGTCAAGGTTCTGGTCAGGGATGGTTTTAGGGTCCGGGAAACGGTCAGGGTTGGTTTTAGGGTTAGGGTAGCGATCAGGGTTAGGGTCAGGTCAGCAGTCAGGGTTACAGGCCTGGGGATCGATGACCCATTTGTCCCTTTTGTTTTCTTGACTAGTGGCCCGTTGGTGTCCCAAATGGCAGGAAGGCCAACTGTGCCATCCGGGTAGTTCTCAAACAGTGCCAGATGGATCCCAAAAGGGCCACGGGAGCGCAATGCAATAAATAGCAGACGCACTAGATGGCGGTCTTGCCTTTGGTTTCTGGCGTGACAGAAGTCGCTCCGGAGTCGGACTTTTTTGTGGATTTAGTTTTTAACTGTTTGAGTTCTGGAGGTTTTTTTCTTGGGTTTTTAACCATTTAAATGCCAAATAGTGTGTTTAGGTGGGCCAATAGGGTATTAAAGAGGGACAGATGTATGTAAAAAGTATTTTTACGGCGTTATCGGAGCGTTTGGCGAGGGGTGAGGTGGGACAAATGGGTCCCCGGTCGGACACAGGGGCTCACCGCTTGTGTTTTTTGTGCTTTTGAGTGCCAGTGTGGGCTAAGGTGGGCCAAAGGGGTGGTGTGCGGGACACTAGGTGGGTTCTGGAGGACCAGGGGCTGCTCCCCGGAGGTCAGTGCGGGCCCAGAGTGCTCCTTCTCTGGGGAGAGGAGCTCCACTCGCTCCGCTGGTTCTGGAGCCTGGTTCTAATGCTGAATGTTCAATCTTTGCTATTTAAAAGTTCAAGTCATTGATATTCACACCCAAATCTCTCACAAAACCCTGACAGACGCCTCCAACCATGGGCCCCGGGTCCATGGGCCTGTGGCAGGCCCTTGGTGCTCTGTCTTCTGGGGAGAGGAGCTCCATGGGCCCGGTCCCTGGTTCTCCAGGGGTCAAAGGTCAAGTGCTGTGCGACCTTCTGTCCGTTTAATGCTCAGCTTTGTCCCCAGCATGGATCTCCATGGGCCCGTTCCCTGGTTCTGGACCATGGGCCCGGTCCATGGGTTTGTGGCGGGCCCTTGGTGCTCCATGGGCCCGGTCCATGGGCCTGTGGCGAGGCCCTTGGTGCCCTGGTTCTGGGAGAAGAGGCTCCATGGGCCCAGTCCCCTGGTTCTGGAGCACAGTTCTGAACAAGGGGTCCCAGTCCATATGGAAGCCTATGGCTTGGCCCAGGGTGCTCTGTCTCTGGGAGGAGGAGCTCCCATGGGCTCGATCCCCTGGTTCTGGAGCCTGGTTCAGACCCAGGTCTCCGCTTTTATGTCTCCTGGGTGGTTCAGGGCCGGCCCCGAGGGTTCTGGAGGCCTGTGGAGAATCAGGGCCCCCCAGGGTTCTGGAGGCCTGTGTATGGAGGCAACCATGTGCTGCTGCCCCGCTTGTGGGCCCGGTCCCTGGTTTAGAGCCTGGTTCCTGGACCCAGAGCCCATGCTCGACAACTGTCCCCAGGTCTCCGCACATGTCCCTGGCAGGACCAGAACCGGGCCCCCAGGGTTTTAAAACTTTGAAAAAAATTTAAAAGTTTAAAGAAATTAAACTTTGAACGTGCTGACTTTTGTCCCAGTGCTTCAATATGTCCAGGTGTCCATTCATTGAGGAATTGAACCAGCTAAGTTTGTGGTTTGTAAAATTTAGAAACAAAGTTCTTTTAGGCCTTCACCGGAGCGTTTGGCGGGGGAGGGGTGGGACAAAAGGGACCAAAGAGGGCCAGATGTGAGAAATAAGTACTTTTACGGCGTTATCGGAGCGTTTGGCGAAGGGTGTGGTGGGACAAATGGGATCACTATGGTTAGGTGTAGGGACATGTCCAGTTGTTGATAATACCCCTGTGTCCATTAGGGTTAGGGACATGTCCAGTTATGATAATACTCCTGTGTCCCTCACTTATGTCCGTGCTCCTGGTGAGGCAAAGTGACCGTTTGTCCCATTCAAAAGTAATACGGGATGTCCCATTCATTCATGCCCAGCCATGTCTCAACCCCGATGCACCCTAATGTCCCATCGCCAAATGCCTCATCTAGTCCCAAGTTTCTCGGTCCTCGGACATGTCCCATACACGGGGTGCCCGAATGTCTCAATGGAAAGAACTACCGGGCTGTCCCATTCAAAAGTATGGCAAGTTGGCCCATTCATTGGTCCCTGTGAGATGTCTGATTCCTCGGTCAGTTTTTAGTGTACGTCTGGGGCCCCTGGTAAGGTTGATGCCGAATCTTGTCCCATTCAAAAGTATGGCGAGTTGGCCCATTCATTCATGCCCAGCCATGTCTCAACCCCGATGCACCCTAATGTCCCATCGCCAAATGCCTCATCTCGTCCCAAGTTTCTCGGTCCTAGGACATGTCCCATGTATGGGGCGGCCGATTGTCCCAATGGAAAGAACTACCGGGCTGTCCCATCGTTAGATCCACACTAATGTCTAATAGGAAGTAATGCGGGGTGTCCCCTGCCAATCGACCTGTACAGGTACAAGGGAATGCTCTCTCGATGACTCTCCCCGCCTCATCCAACGACTGGGCAGTTGAAATGGAGAGTCAAAGGTATGTGCACGGGCCCACGCTCGTCATCGCAGCTTCCCTTTCCTAAGTCTTTTAAAGTCAAGAGAGTGGATGCGAGGTATGTAGGTATCAGGATGAGTGTCGGAGTAAGAAATAGGGTACGATCTGATTATAATAGAAGCATCTCCCTTGACCAGTTCATTGACTGAAATAGGTATGATTCAATGAGTCAAAGATCGACTCCTGTTACTCAAGAGTTTATATCCTTTAGTTTAGTCCTGGTAGGGAGTACCAGTGAGAATATATTTCAGTATATTGTATGGAATTAGAGAATAGGATAATACAGGGGCCCTTTAACAGGTCCCAATAGAGTTCAAATTCCTCCAGACAATTAGAGTCAGAGTACGTTGCCAAGGTAAGTATAGATCATACAGCAAAGGTAGAAAGAAAACTAGAATTATATTAAATAAAGGAAATTTTTGGAACACATCATCAGTAGTGGACCTCAAGTTCATCGGGTGTTTCGGCCATTATCACTAGACACCCTCTCTCGAGGACGGCCCAGACAGGGATGATCAGTCCCTGCTGTGTGTCCAATAGCCAATTAAGTTAAAGTACAATAATCATTACAAAAAGAAGGAACACTACAACTAAATAAATTCCAACAAAGCTAGAACCAGGGCACAGGTCCGATAAATTGGGCCTATTGCCTTTGGTAAAAATAAAAAATAAAAATAAAAGAAAGGAAGAGAGAAGAAAAGAAAAGAAAGGAAAGAAGAGGAGAAGAGAAGAGGAGAGGAGAAGAGAAGAGAAAGAAGAAGAGAAAGAAGAGGAGAGAAGAGGAGAAGAAAGAGGAGAAGAGAAGAGAAGAGAAGAGAAGAGAAGAGAAAGAAAGAGAAGAGAAGAAGAGAAGAGAAGAAGAGAAGAAGAGAAGAGAAGAAGAGAGAGAAGGAGAGAAAGGAAAGAAGAGAAGAGGAGAAGAGAAAGAGGAGAAGAAAGAGAAGAGAAGAGGGGAGAGAAGAGAAGAGAAGAGAAGAAGAAAAGAGAAGAGAAAAGAGAAGAGAAGAGAGAGAAGGAAGAGAAGAGAAGAGAAGAGAAAAGGAGAGAAGAGAAGAGAGAGAAAGAGAGAAGAGAAGAAGAGAAGAGAAGAGAAGAGAAGAAAGAAGAAGAAGAGAAGAGAAGAAGAGGAGAGAAAAGAAGAAGAAGAGAAGAGAAAAGAAGAAGAAGAAGAGAGAGAAGAGAAGAGAAGAGAAGAGAAGAGAAGAGAAAGAAGAAGAGAAGAGAAGAGAAGAGAAGAAGAGAAGAGAAGAGGAGAGAAGAGAGGAAAGAAGAGAAGAGAAGAGAAGAGAAGAAGAGAAGAAGAGAAGAAGAGAAGAGAAGAAAGAAACAAAAAAAATTAAACAAAAGACCATAAGGATAAAATCCTCAAAAATAAGAAGGTAAGTTCCAACCAAGTTAGAATCATACCCCAAATAAATTAACTAAATAAAATATTAAAAACATCCTAAAAAGGATGAAAGGGAGCATCCCCAAGGAAATGCTATCCCTAAGAATATTTTAAGAAAAAGGTAAGGTCCGATAAATCGGGCCCATTGCCTTTTGTAAAAAAAGTTGGTCAAAAGACCATGAAGGTAAAGCCTTCAAGAACAATATCCAATTGGATATTGAAGAAGCCTACGTCCCGTTGCATCCACGGCCTAGTCACCTAAGCTGGACTAGGGGATGTGAAACTACAACCTAGGTCCCGTTGCATCCACGGCCTAGTCCCTAAGCTGGACTAGGGGATGTGAAATTTGGAGAAGATGACAATTTGAAGGAGTCCAATTGTGGTTAAAAAGGGAAAGGTTCTGATTAAGCGTGTGTGGTGCAGATGTGGGCTGTGCATTGCCGGGGCTAACCCCCATAGAAGACTGGGCTGCGATTAAGGTCCTTAGCCCTGGACCGCCACACCTTGTGTGCTTTGTTCCAATAGGGGAACTCAAGGGGGCCGCATACTTACCTCCTTACCCAGTACCCTTCGGTAAACAGGTCGGTTGTTGACACCGTTAGGTTACTCCGACCTGCCCAGGTAAGGCTGAAGATCTGGGTCCTCCATCTCCGAAGGTGAGTCAGTCCGTCCTGGTCATGAAGTCCAAGCCCAACCAACTCCGACAGACTGTGATCCCCCGGTGTCCCCCATAAGGGACACAAGGAAAAACCACAGAAAGTCATTGCCATCCAGGAGTCCTCCAGGCAACCGCAGACCCCAGGAATCAAGGGCCAAATCCCAATGGCGCAAGAGGGCCGCAATTGCTTACGGTCCCCCAGATCACCAAAGGGCAGGTCCAGGAAAACAAGGGGCTACAGCCACCAGGGAAACAGAGAGCCCCAGGGGAGAACGAGAAATGACGGCAAAATCAATTGTCGCCACCCAAGCCTCCCCCGGTTGTGTGGCTCCCCGCCCCCGTCTGGTGACCCCAGAGGCGGATAGGGAAAGACCACAGCAGAGCCGCGACAATCCCCACCACCCCCAGGAGGGGAGACTGGAAGGGCCACAGTGAACTGCGGTCCTCCCCACCCCAAGACCAGACTGGAGAGACAGCTCCAGAAATCCTCCAGGCTACCGCAGTCCCCAGGAATCAAGGGCCAAAACCCCAATGACGCAAGAGGGCCGCAATTGCTTGCGGTCCCCCAGATCATCATGGGGCCGGTCCAGGAAAACAAGGGGGCTACGGCAACCAAGGAGACAGAGAGCCCCCAGGGAAAACAAGGAATGGCGGCAAAATCAATTGTCGCCACCCAAGCATCCCCAGGTGGTGTGGCTCTCCGCCCCTGTCCGGTGACCCCAGAGGCGGACAGGGAAAGACCACAGCCAGGCTGCGACAATCCCCATCGCCCCCAGGAGGGGTGCCGGGAAGGGCCACGGTGAACCGCGGTCCTCCCCACCCCAAGACCAGACTAGAGGAAGATGGCACCAGCAAGGGGATTGAGAAGCCCCCCCGGGGAAAGGTCGAGACCGGCCGCAAAATGAATTGCGGCCGGCCCTACTCCCCCAGGTCGTTACGGCTTCCCGTGCCCTGGTGTCCCCCCTAGACAGCCTATCAGGCTACAGGGGGAAGGGGGACCTGAAGCGGACCCCCAGACACCTGCTGGGAGAATGGTGGCGCCAGTCCGGGGATTGAGGAGCCCCCCCGGGGAAAGACAAGAACCAGCCGAAAATTCAATCACGGCTGGGCAAGCTCCCCCAGGTCGTTACGGCTCCCCGTGCCCTGGTGTCTCCCTTGAAGCGGACTCCCAGACACCTGCTGGGAGAATGGTGGTGCCAGTCCGGGGATTGAGGAGCCCCCCCGGGGAAAGACAAGAACCAGCCGAAAATTAAATCACGGCTGGGCAAGCTCCCCCAGGTCGTTACGGCTCCCCGTGCCCTGGTGTCCCCAAACACCGATTGGAAGAGAGCCTCTCCTGTGTTCCATACACCGCACAACTACAGGAGAGGTGGTTTTGACCCTGTGCTCCATACACCGCACAGCTACAGGGTCAAGTGGTCCTGTTCAAAGTCAAAATCATGAGTTAAAACATCGATTTTGCAAGAAGCTTACCTTAAAGGTGGGATGCCTTCTTGTCTGGTTCGTCAAGAGAGTGGGAAGGTCATCAAGACGAAGGAAAGTATGACTCATGGTGTCAAGTTCAGTGGGCAAAGAATGGAATTGTGGGAAAGACTCTAGGGCATTATGGGAAGGAAAAGAAACGGAGGTTTATGGTCCGTTTTGAGGTTAAAGAGGGGATATTATTATGAAATTGAGTGTGGAATGAATTATTCATGATGGGGATAAAGAAAAGAAATAAAATTTTATTTAAAAACGGTAATTTTAGAATTTTTCATTTTTGGTACCATGAGTGAGGCTAGTGTTGTCAGACTATAAAAGGTGGGTTTGAAGGGTCTGTGTTAATGGGATTTCCTGATGGTGGACCAAACTCCGCCCCTCGTCAAGGACCCCAGCCTCTGCACCCTGACCACAGGGAACAGGGGCAAAGTTGTAAAAAGCAAAAATGGGCCATGGGTGGTGGGGTTAAGATAAAAAAGGTAGGCGGGGTCCGGTAAGGGATGGGAATAGGTAAGTTGAAAGGGAGTCTCCTGGGTTGGAGTTGAAGGGTATGGTAAGGGTAAATAGGGTTAGGGGTAAGGAGAGTTTAGTCTGGCCAATGGGTAAGTAGGGAAGGCCTGGTTCCATGGAGCCCTAAGATGGTTGGCGGATAAGGAACCAGAGTGAGGGCAGAGAAGGCTAGGGTTAGGTCTAGGTGTGGGACCAGAGGGCCAGAGTCCCATTTGATGATTATCCCATTCTGTTTCATGACCGAAGTAGTTGGTTAGGGGATGTCATCGTCAGTCCTTCGATTCTGGCAAGTTTTTGAAGTAATGGTTGAGTTTAAAGGTAAAGGCAAGATTTAGGGTTAGGGTTAGAGATAGGGTTAGGTGTAGAGTTATGGTTAGGGTTAGAGGGTAAAGGTTAGGTGTAGGAATAGGTGTAGGGTTAGAGTTAGGGTTAGGGTTAGGGTTAGGGTTAGGGTTAGAGTTAGGGTAAGGGTTAGAGTTATAAAAGGGGTTAGAGGGTAAAGGTTAGGTGTAGGGTTAGGGTTAGGGTTAGGGTAAGGGTTAGAGTTATAAAAGGGGTTAGAGGGTAAAGGTTAGGTGTAGGAATAGATATAGGGTTAGGGTTAGAGTTAGGGTTAGGTGTGGAGTTATGGTTAGGGTTAGAGGGTAAAGGTTAGGTGTAGGAATAGGAGTAGGGTTAGAGTTAGGGTTAGGGTTAGGGTTAGGGTTAGAGTTAGGGTAAGGGTTAGAGTTATAAAAGGGATTAGAGGGTAAAGGTTAGGGTTAGGGTTAGGGTAGGGGTTAGGGTTTAGAGTTAGGGTAAGGGTTAGAGTTATAAAAGGGGTTAGAGGGTAAAGGTTAGGTGTAGGAATAGATATAGGGTTAGGGTTAGAGTTAGGGTTAGAGTTATAGTTAGGGTTAGAGGGTTGAGGTTAGATGTAGAGATAGGTGTAGGGTTAGAGTTATGGTTAGGGTTAGAGGGTTAGGGTAAGGGGTTGGGTGTAGGAATGAGGGGATGCTAAGGGTAGGTATGATGAGGGAAGGGGGGATATAGGCTGAGGGTTTTAGGGTCCTTAAAGGAGAAAGGGTTGTAGGGAAGCATAGGTTGTTCAGTCTGAGTGGAGGAATCTACGAGGGCCAGGTCCCGGAGGGCATTATATTTACTATGAATCCCTCTATTGGAAAAGGTAATTTCCTATATCCTTCAAGAAGTGCCTAAAGGAAGGTAGATAAAGAAAAGGTATATTGGTGGAGATCGGAGAGGGCAGAGCCAGAGAGAACCGCCCACACTGGCTGCATCCTCTCCCGCCTGTTCGGGCTGTACACTCTGCCCCCCCTCTCTCCACTCCCTCAATACTAACTTGAGGGAAGAAAGGTGGGGGAAGTGGGTTAATTTAAATTGGTGTAAGGAACTATGTTCTAATAAGAGGAATATGATGGATCAGAACCTGGGTTATGGTCACAGCCACCTTGTCAAAAGACCATCTGATCTTTTTGAGCTCTGGTTTTTGGCTTACGACCGTCTCCCATTTGTTCATCCCTTCCCATCTCCTCTGAACATTTATTAAGTTTTTAAACATTTTAACAAGGGAACATAGTAGAAATTCAAAATATATACAGAAAGTACTTTAAATGTCCTTTATCTTTTTTCATTAAGACCCTTCGGAACTAATGTGTCCAGTTTCCTGATCCAGAAGGATTCCCTTCTGCGTCTCTGTATGGTGGTCCATTGCGGATTGTGCTCAAGGCCCCTGAGGTATACATTGTGTAAACCATGTCTCTGAAAATGTTGGACTAATGCCGTTTCTTCTTTATGTCCGTCTCTGATGTTGTATCTGTGGTGTGATAGTCGTGTTTTCAAGGGTCCCCTTGTTTCTCCAATATATTGCTTTGGGCATTTCTTGCATTCTATGATGTATACACAGTTTGCTTGTTCCAATGGGATGTGTTGTCTTAATGGGAATGTCATACCCTTTTTGTGGTTTTTGACAATTGGTAGTCTGTTATGTGTTGGGGTTTTGGACATAGGGGGTCTCATTTTTGCTCGTACCAGGATATCCTTTAGGTTGGGGTTTCTTTTGTATGCTGAGATGATTTTGTAGTTATTTGCCATTTGTGTGTTTTCCATAATTTGCTCAAAGTTGTTTTTAATGGAGGAGTGGGCTTTTGTGGTATATCCTGAAAAGGTGGAAATTAAAGGTATGATTCCTTTTTCGTTTGGGTCTTTTTGGATTTTGTTTTGTGTGTGTGATTTGGATTCGTTGAGAGTGCTTCGAAGAAAACTTCTAGGGTAGCCTCTGTCTCGGAGAGCCTTGCACAGTGTGTAGTTAGCATCTTCTCGGTCTTTTTGGTGGGAGCATATTCTTCCGAATCTTATGAATTGGGACTTGAGGATACCCCGAAACGTATGTCTAGGGTGGTGGCTTTTTTTGTGTAACAAGGCATGTGTATCTGTAGGTTTGAAGAAGACCTTTGTTTCTAGATGGCCTGTGTTGTGAAAATTTGGTCCTTTATAAGTCGTTGTGTCCAGGAAGTTTACTGTGTTTTCATCCAAAGTAGGTTCTATTTTTATCAGGGCATGGTGGCCGTTTAGTGTCCGGGTGAATTCGTCAAAGTCCTCCTTGGAGTGGGTCCAGATCCCCCATATGTCGTCCAGGTATCTGAAATAATGTTGTGGGAGTTTCCTACATTTCCGGAATGCGGTTTCTTCCCAATGTGCCATATATATGTTTGCGTACGCTGGAGCAAACCGTTTACCCATAGCGGTTCCCTTGATCTGTAGGAAATGTCTCCCGTTGAATTCAAAGTCATTCCGTGTTAGGCTAAGGTGGAGGAGTTCAAGCAGTTCTCGGTCTGGTCTTTGGTCAGAAGGGTGTCTCCTTAGCCATTCCTCAACAGCCACCATGCCCCGTGTTACTTCAATGTTTGTGTATAGGCTGTTAACGTCCATTGTGAAGAGGAAGCAGGGTTCCTTCAGTTGTATTCTTCGTATATTTTTAATGAAATCTTGGGTGTCCTTAATGTAGCTTGGATGTTTGTTAGAGATTGGTGTTAGGAAGGACTCGATGTATTCTGCTATGCCATAACTTTCACTGCTGCAGTCTGAAACAATTGGGCGGCCAGGTGGGATCTGATGAGGTATGGTCCATTTGTTCTGGGGTTTATGTATTTTAGGAAGTAAGTAAAAATACCTTGGTCTGGGTGGTTGTTGGCCTGTCAAATAGGAAACTTGCTTTGCGGTTAAAAAACCTTGTTTTTTAAGTGAGTCCAAAATGTTTTTAATTAATTGTGCTGTTTCCAAGAAAATCGGTTTCTTCAGGGGTGTGTAGTATGTCTTGTCATTTAGTTGTCTCATTGCCTCATATATGTAGTCAGTTCTGTCCATTATTACTACTGTACTTCCTTTGTCAGCGGGTTTGATCACTATTGATGTGTCTTGTCTTAATTGTTCCAAAGCTTCTTCTTCTTGGTCCGTGAGGTTTGGTTTGTCTGGTTCAAATTTAAGTCTTCTTATTGTTTGTATGTCTTCTTGTATTAGTGTTTTGAGTTGTTGTGGAAGTTTAGTATCGTCTGGTTCCCATTGGGATTTTGGTTGGAAGGGGGTTCTCAGAGTTGATGGTTTAGGGCCAAAATATGCATTTAGTTTTAGTTTTCTATGGTATTCTGTTAAATTTAGGGAGAATGATTGTCTTGTCCGGTTTAGTCTTGTGGAGCTAGGCACAAAGGAAAGTCCTTTTTTCAGGAGTTGTTTTTGGGTTGGAGTCAATGTGAGTTGTGAGGACAGGTTCAGTGTGTGTCCGTCTCCGGGTTTGGTTCGGTCCCAAGGGTCTGCAATCCTAAAAAAGTTTTCCAATGGTTCCACATTTCCTTCGCTGTCTCGGTGGTCCAGTGGATATCATCCATCTCCGTTCTGAAAAGATCTTTTTCCAATCTTGGTATATGTGGACCCATCTCCCTGATGAGAAAGTTCAATGTCCTGAGAATGGATTTCTGTGGTCGTGGTAAGTTTTCGGAAAAATTTATGTTGGGGATATAGATGCTGGCCTCTGGAAAGGTGGCTTCGGCTGCATCCCTTAGGGCTTTTAGGTCTTTTTTGACCAACGTGGGGTTGTTCTGGGTCCTGTTGTTGAGGCCAAAAGACAGGATGACCTTTTGTGTTTGGTCTGTCGTTTGGGTGTTATGTTTCAGTAGTTGGGTGGCATGTTTCAAGTTAGCCCCTGGGTAGCTGTCCACTTGGATTCTGGGGTCATCTATTAATGGGAGTCGGGAGATATTGGAGTCTCCAATAATGAGGATATTCCTTTTTGGATTAAGTGTCCAATTATTCAGTTTGTTCCCATGATGATCATGTCTTTGGAAAAGGTGTACTGGATCTTTAACTTTTGTCCCAATGTTTTGTCTTGGTATGCGTTGGGGGAGAGGTGGAAGTACCTTGATCACCGGGCTTAGTTGCAGCTCCGGTTCTCTAACGGTTTCCCAAGATTCTATGAGGTCAGGATCTGATGTTTGACCTCCAAGGATTAGTCGATCAACTTGTGAGTATTCCAATTGTATTCTAGTTCGTTTTTTTGTTGGACTGGTGATACCCTGTCCCTGGTCTTTTGGTATGTTCCTATTCTGTTCGTCCGGTTCCCTTGTTCGTTTTGGTGTGGTGTTAATGGGATCATGGACTTCATTCAATTCCCCGGGTTGATTGGGGTTATTGTCTAGTTCCAATCTGGGTCGTTTTGGCATGTGGCCATTTGGATTCTGAGTATGGTCATTTGGTCGGAATTCATCTGGTTGGTTCATTGTATTATGGTCGGAATTCATGGCCAGGTTAGGATTCTCAGGGTTAGGGTTCCCGTTGCTGGGGTCGTTTGTGCCTCTCAGGTCTTTGATGCCTTTAATAGCGTCCTCCAATGTTAGAGGGCGGATTCTAAGATCTTTTTTGGTCCATTTTATGGCCACTGTGAGTGCATCCTCCCAGTCTTCTTTGGGTAGTGTTCTAATTTTATTTTCTGCTTCTCCAATTATTTTTTTATAGTGTTCTTCCAGTATTTGGAGTGTAGTATATGTCCAATTGGATGCATTGGCCTCCCTCAGGGTGTCCGTTGAGTTTGAGGGGTAAGCTGGATGAACTCCTCTGGTAATCCGTGTTTGAAGTTTTTTGAGTCCAGAAGGTGTCGAGGTAGTGGGTAAGCAATTGGTATGTTGGAGATGGTGGTAGGCCTTAATGTATTGGGCAAATGCCCTTACTAGGCGTTGAAAGTTGTTCAGAGGTTTTGTCTGTGGCGTAGCCATGCTTTCTAGAAATGAATAGAAAAAGAAAGGTTTTGTCAAGACCACTGGAGTAAAGGGAAGCTCATTCGTCCGATGGCTCTGGCAAAGGTTAGGTACAAGGGAATGCTCTCTCGATGACTCTCCCCGCCTCATCCAACGACTGGGCAGTTGAAATGGAGAGTCAAAGGTATGTGCACGGGCCCACGCTCGTCATCGCAGCTTCCCTTTCCTAAGTCTTTTAAAGTCAAGAGAGTGGATGCGAGGTATGTAGGTATCAGGATGAGTGTCGGAGTAAGAAATAGGGTACGATCTGATTATAATAGAAGCATCTCCCTTGACCAGTTCATTGACTGAAATAGGTATGATTCAATGAGTCAAAGATCGACTCCTGTTACTCAAGAGTTTATATCCTTTAGTTTAGTTCTGGTAGGGAGTACCAGTGAGAATATATTTCAGTATATTGTATGGAATTAGAGAATAGGATAATACAGGGGCCCTTTAACAGGTCCCAATAGAGTTCAAATTCCTCCAGACAATTAGAGTCAGAGTACGTTGCCAAGGTAAGTATAGATCATACAGCAAAGGTAGAAAGAAAACTAGAATTATATTAAATAAAGGAAATTTTTGGAACACATCATCAGTAGTGGACCTCAAGTTCATCGGGTGTTTCGGCCATTATCACTAGACACCCTCTCTCGAGGACGGCCCAGACAGGGATGATCAGTCCCTGCTGTGTGTCCAATAGCCAATTAAGTTAAAAGTACAATAATCATTACAAAAAGAAGGAACACTACAACTAAATAAATTCCAACAAAGCTAGAACCAGGGCACAGGTCCGATAAATTGGGCCTATTGCCTTTGGTAAAAATAAAAAAAATAAAAATAAAAGAAAGGAAAGAAGAAAAGAAAGGAAAGAAGAAGAAGAGAGAGAAAAGAGAGAGAAGAGAGAAAGAGAAGAGAAAGAAAGAGAAGAAAGAGAAAGAGAAAGAGAGAAGAGAAGAGAAGAGGAAGAGAAGAGAGAAGAGAGAGAGAAAGAAGAAGAAAGAGAAAGAAGAAAGAAGAAGAAAGAAAGAAAGAGAAAGAAAGAGAAAGAAGAGAAGAGAAAGGAGAAGAAAGAGAAGAAGAAAGAAGAAAGAGAAGAGAGAAGAGAGAAGAGAAAGAAAGAGAGAAAAGAGAAAGGAAAGAGAAAGAAGAGAGAAGAAAGAGAAGAGAAGAGAAAGAAAAGGAGAGAGAGAGAGAGAGGGAAAGAGAAGAAAGAGAAGAGAAGAGAGAAAGAAGAGAGAAAAGAGAAGAAAGAAGAAAGAGAAAAGAAGAAGAGCAGAAAGAAAGAGAAGAAGAGAAGAGAGAAGAAGAGAAGAGAAGAAAGAAAGAGAAGAAGAAGAAAAGAGAGAGAGGAGAGAAGAAGAGAAAGAGAGAGAAGAAAGAGAGAGAGAGAAGAGAAGGAGAAGAAAGAGAAAAAAGAGAATTAAGCAAGACCATAAGGATAAAATCATCAAAAATAAGAAGGTAAGTTCCAACCAGAGTTAGAATCGCATACCCCAAATAAATTAACTAAATAAAATATTAAAAACATCCTAAAAAGGATGAAAGGGAGCATCCCCAAGGAAATGCTATCCCTAAGAATATTTTAAGAAAAAGGTAAGGTCCGATAAATCGGGCCCATTGCCTTTTGTAAAAAAAGTTGGTCAAAAGACCATGAAGGTAAAGCCTTCAAGAACAATATCCAATTGGATATTGAAGAAGCCTACGTCCCGTTGCATCCACGGCCTAGTCACCTAAGCTGGACTAGGGGATGTGAAACTACAACCTAGGTCCCGTTGCATCCACGGCCTAGTCCCTAAGCTGGACTAGGGGATGTGAAATTTGGAGAAGATGACAATTTGAAGGAGTCCAATTGTGGTTAAAAAGGGAAAGGTTCTGATTAAGCGTGTGTGGTGCAGATGTGGGCTGTGCATTGCCGGGGCTAACCCCCATAGAAGACTGGGCTGCGATTAAGGTCCTTAGCCCTGGACCGCCACACCTTGTGTGCTTTGTTCCAATAGGGGAACTCAAGGGGGCCGCATACTTACCTCCTTACCCAGTACCCTTCGGTAAACAGGTCGGTTGTTGACACCGTTAGGTTACTCCGACCTGCCCAGGTAAGGCTGAAGATCTGGGTCCTCCATCTCCGAAGGTGAGTCAGTCCGTCCTGGTCATGAAGTCCAAGCCCAACCAACTCCGACAGACTGTGATCCCCCGGTGTCCCCCATAAGGGACACAAGGAAAAACCACAGAAAGTCATTGCCATCCAGGAGTCCTCCAGGCAACCGCAGACCCCAGGAATCAAGGGCCAAATCCCAATGGCGCAAGAGGGCCGCAATTGCTTACGGTCCCCCAGATCACCAAAGGGCAGGTCCAGGAAAACAAGGGGCTACAGCCACCAGGGAAACAGAGAGCCCCAGGGGAGAACGAGAAATGACGGCAAAATCAATTGTCGCCACCCAAGCCTCCCCCGGTTGTGTGGCTCCCCGCCCCCGTCTGGTGACCCCAGAGGCGGATAGGGAAAGACCACAGCAGAGCCGTGACAATCCCCACCACCCCCAGGAGGGGAGACTGGAAGGGCCACAGTGAACTGCGGTCCTCCCCACCCCAAGACCAGACTGGAGAGACAGCTCCAGAAATCCTCCAGGCTACCGCAGTCCCCAGGAATCAAGGGCCAAAACCCCAATGACGCAAGAGGGCCGCAATTGCTTGCGGTCCCCCAGATCATCATGGGGCCGGTCCAGGAAAACAAGGGGGCTACGGCAACCAAGGAGACAGAGAGCCCCCAGGGAAAACAAGGAATGGCGGCAAAATCAATTGTCGCCACCCAAGCATCCCCAGGTGGTGTGGCTCTCCGCCCCTGTCCGGTGACCCCAGAGGCGGACAGGGAAAGACCACAGCCAGGCTGCGACAATCCCCATCGCCCCCAGGAGGGGTGCCGGGAAGGGCCACGGTGAACCGCGGTCCTCCCCACCCCAAGACCAGACTAGAGGAAGATGGCACCAGCAAGGGGATTGAGAAGCCCCCCCGGGGAAAGGTCGAGACCGGCCGCAAAATGAATTGCGGCCGGCCCTACTCCCCCAGGTCGTTACGGCTTCCCGTGCCCTGGTGTCCCCCCTAGACAGCCTATCAGGCTACAGGGGGAAGGGGGACCTGAAGCGGACCCCCAGACACCTGCTGGGAGAATGGTGGCGCCAGTCCGGGGATTGAGGAGCCCCCCCGGGGAAAGACAAGAACCAGCCGAAAATTCAATCACGGCTGGGCAAGCTCCCCCAGGTCGTTACGGCTCCCCGTGCCCTGGTGTCTCCCTTGAAGCGGACTCCCAGACACCTGCTGGGAGAATGGTGGTGCCAGTCCGGGGATTGAGGAGCCCCCCCGGGGAAAGACAAGAACCAGCCGAAAATTAAATCACGGCTGGGCAAGCTCCCCCAGGTCGTTACGGCTCCCCGTGCCCTGGTGTCCCCAAACACCGATTGGAAGAGAGCCTCTCCTGTGTTCCATACACCGCACAACTACAGGAGAGGTGGTTTTGACCCTGTGCTCCATACACCGCAGACCCATTGGAGCCAATAAAGATGTGGAAGGTCTGAATTAGGGTTAGGGCCCGGGCCCCTAGGACCTTAGGGTTAGGTTAGGCGGTCTGGATAGGTGTTAACAAGATGTGGAAGGTCTGAATTAGGGTTAGGGCCCGGGCCCCTAGGACCTTAGGGTTAGGTTAGGCGGTCCGGAGAGGTGTTAACTCTTAGCATTAACTAATTAAAGAACCCCAAAGAGATTAAGATTAGGGTCAGGGTGTCTAAGTACTAAAAATATGCTATGTGGAATGGTGAGCTAGAGATCCGATGGAGTGTAGGTGAAGAATGAAGACCTGTTGAAGTGGAGGGGTACGCACAGGTAACAGAAGTGGAGGGTGTATTTACACCGCAACCACAACCGAGCCGGTTTAGGCTTAACCTGGCATCCCCTCCCTACCTCTCAAAAGAGAGGAAGGAAGGTGGAGGTGAAGAATGAAGAATCGATGAACTGAAGACTCGATGAAGTGGAGATGCAGATGCAGGGTCGGAGTAAATAAAGGCCATAGGATTGATTATTAAAATTACTATCTCAGTTTTGCATATTAGTTCTAGTCGTGGCTACTGATTTTAAAAGTTTGGGTTTACAGATTAGAAATCCAATTGTTTGCATTCTCCCCCAACAAATAGTTTTGGGTTGGGCAGGCCAAGGGGGCTGTAGACCCAATAAAGGTGGAGGTGAAGAATGAAGATCAGATGAAGTGAAGATTTGATGGAGTGGAGGTGAAGAATGAAGACCTGTAAAAGTGGAGGGGTACGCACAGGTAACAGAACAGGCCAGGCTAGGCCAGCAGCCGAGGCCAGCCAGGGCCAGGCCAGCCAGGGCTAGGCAGGGCCAGGCCAGGCTAGGCCAGGCCAGGCTAGGCCAGGCCAGGCTAGGTTGTGTCAGGGCCAGGCCAGGTTGTGGCCAGGCCAGGCTAGGTAGGGTTAGGTTAGGTTAGGTTAGGTTAGGGGTTAGGTTAGGTTGAAGTTAGGGGTTAGGTTAGGCGCAGTTTAGGGGTTAGGCTGTAGGTTAGGGGTTAGGTTAGGGGTTAGGTTAGGTTAGGGGTTAGGGTTAGGTAGGGGTTAGGTTAGGTTAGGGGTTAG
>JAGKQL010001035.1:0-12497 GCA_018398635.1 Cyprinodon brontotheroides
CTGATTACTTCCATTCAATCTGAGGCTGATCTGCCTCCGATGCAGCCAACCCGCTTCAAGCCACTTTCCTCGATGCCCAATCATCTTCCAGCACCCTACTTAAAGCCACTCCAAATCATCTCTAAGCCTGCTCTTCAACAAGCGCAAGATCCATCGCTCCTATGTCGGACTTTGATTCAGACAATCAACTTACCTCCAATCCTCCGGCTCGAAGAAGTTCCCGTCCTCCGCACTGCGCTCCAGGGGCATTTTTCCAGGCTCCGACTAGACTCAGCTCTACTTTCTCAGTTAGCCTCCCTTTTGCCTCATCAAGATTCATCTCCTTCCCCCCTCCATCCGCTCCTCCGTCTGTGCCGAATCCAGGTCGTAAGCGGTCATGCAAATCCTCCGCCCCCCCCGCCAAACGCAGCTGAGAACGTCCCAGCTCCAGCCGCCATAGCGCCCGGTCCCTCTCTTCGTTCCCACGCAACCCAGGTCCTTCTTCAGATGTTTCCACCATGTTAGCTTCTCAATCCATAGCGGCTCCACCCTTCCACAATCATCCCGCCGTTCACCAGTTTTCGGCTTCACTATGCTCCACCCTGGACTCTCTAAATCGCTCCGTTCTGACTCTGTCTGCACGTGTTCAAGCCTTGGGAAATCCCCACTCTGCCACGTCATCACTGGCTGCAGCCTCACAGTGGGATCCCCTACCTCCTCCTCCTACATTCACACTCGCCTACGCCTGCCCTGAACCAGCTCTAGGTAAGACGTATCTAACCATGTTTCTATTATAATTTTCTTTTTTTTTCCATTATGCTTCGTCCCCGCCCTTTCCAGCAGGCAGTTCATATATTTCTATGTATTCTAATGTTTCTCCTTGCCTGTTCCAATATTATATAAGGGAAATATGTTAATTTAGTTTCACTCATCCTCCCCTCCTGTGAAGCTGTAGCCTACATCAAGTCACCTCAGCAGGTGACGTTAAAGCTGTTTTCAAATCATCCGATCCCCGCTTATCCAAAGACCTCACCATTGGCCAATTTCTAGCAGCGTTCAGCATCTACCGAGACACTCTTTGCTCAGTTTATCAGACCGCAGGGTCAAGCTAGACAATTATTTCGCATTAATAGCAGATCTTCATATCAAATTCGGCAATAACCTCTTTTATCAATATCTCAATCATTTGCTACTAAACCAGCTGCAACCTTGGCCCAATCCGGAGTCGTCTGGACTGGTGGGTCTCGGACACACATCTTTTAATCATGTTGACCCAGTCCATCCCCTGTTCTGCTGTCTTTCAACCGGTCACCTCAGTGCGTTTTGCCCATCTATACCCTTTAAGTCTAGCATTCATCTATTCCTCCTCCGTTCTCTTCTATACTTGCCCAGCCCACAGACCGCTGAGGTAGAGACGTCCAGATATTCAATTCCAGACCCATCTGTAATAAGGTTAATGAAGTACATGCACCTTTCCTAATTGCAGTTTTTCCACATTTTCAGCTTTGCTAGGACGTGCATCCCAAGTCCGTCTGTCCCCGTCATGTTCTGTTCATGAGAAATCGTACCTTCAAACATTAATAGCCCGTCATCTTCTATGCCCATCTTTATTACCGGTCTGTCTCAAGGTTTTCATGTCGGAGTCTCTCACCCACGTCTCCCCTAATCTCCAATTTGCTTTCAAAGAACCAGACGTCGTAGATCAGCTGCTTCACAAGTTGCGTCCAAGAGTTTCATGATTGGTCCTTTCAAAACATTCTCTGTTTGCTCCCTTTCGCGTGGGCCCCCTAGTGGTAGCTACCCGCTATATTCCGGGAAAAAGAGGCTCATATTGGACTTATCTGCCCCTCATTCTGGCCGTCACTCCTTTATAAATAGCCTCTTTCCTCCTTCTCTCTTCACTACGCTTCTGTAGATCATGCTATTTCTCTCATTAGACCACCGGCCAGGGCCTGGCTGGCCAAAGCAGACATTTTCCATGCTTTCAAAATTATTTTCATTCACCCTTCTCAATGGCACCTGTTCGGAGCTAAATGGAAGTCCCTGTTCTACTTTGCTGTCCGTCTCACCTTCGGCTGCAGGAGCAGCCCTTGTCTGTTTGACAAAATCTCAGAAGCTCTGTGTTGGATTCTCCTTAATGTTACTCATTTGCCACGCGTTCTTAATCTCAGGATGATTTCCTACGCATAGATCCTCCCTCCATCAGCCCAGTTCGTCACTCCTTAAACTAAAGCTCTTAACCAACTTGGTGTTCCCCTGTCCGAAGAAAAATCCATCGGCCCTGTTACAAATCATGTTTCCGGGCATAGCTCTCGATTCAGTGGCCATGATGGCATCCCTGCCCGCAGACAAGCTGTCTCGGATTCGTGAGATTTCTCAGTCTTATAGCTCTGCATCAATTATTTCCAAACGTAAGTTGCTTCTTGCTTGGTCACCTTAATTTTGCTGTGCGCATCATTTCACAAGGTCGTTCCTTCATTTCCCGACTGCTTGACCTAGCTAACTCTGTTCCCTCTCTCTTAGATTAGGTTTCTCTGGACGAAGGTCGCCGTTCCGATCCTTCCTTCAGGGCTAGACTTCTTTGTAAATGGAACGGCAAATCATTTTCCAATGACATCATTCAAACGCCGACACGCTCCAATTTTTCACGGATGCTGCCCCATCCGTAGGTTTTGGGGGGGGTTCTTTCAGGACAGGTGTTTGCTGGTTCATGGCCTCCCTCTTTACTAGTTCTCAGTCATCTGCGCTATGCGAGGTTTACCTTTAGCCGTAGCTTGCCGTCTGTGGGGCCCGCTTTGGAGGAGAAAGCGCATATCCGCTTCTGCGACAACATGGCAGTCGTTGACGCCATCTCTAAGGTCGCTCCTCCTCTCAAGCTCTCATGCCATTCATAGAGGCATAACTCGGCAAGCAGTCTCTAACAACTTCATCATCTCTGCTAGACACGTCCCTGGTCTTTCTAACCATGCTGCCGATGCTCTTTCTCGTTTTAATTTCAGACCTTCCACATCTTAGTCCTTTTGCCGATCTCCTTCCGACCCCGTTCCTCCGCTAGAAGAACTCATCCTCAAGTAACCCACTCTCTTCGTTCGTACTTACTTCCTCCAGTTTCTACATAAATCAGGTTTAGCTTCACTTCAACTAATAGTCGTTTCGATCCTTCCCGACATTCGTCTCTTTCGGATCTTCGTTTCCACATCAATCTTACAAATATCTCAAATCATTCTAAAGGAAAGGCCCTTGTTCTATTTCTATCGCACGTACCGATGGCCCCTTTTGCCCGTTTATCACCATGTTTAATTTGTCCAAAAGCGCCAAAAGTTTTTCCCTCATTTCAAAGCCTCTTTGTCACGCCCGAGGGTTCTCCCACGTCACCAAACTGGTTCCAAGACCATCTCAGGATACTATTAGTATCCTGTAGCATTTCATCCAGTCATTATTCCAGCCACTCATTTAGGATAGGGGTAGCCTCAAGCAGCTGCTCGTGGTCTCTCTGTGGCTTCTCTCCAGCAGTTGGGCCTATAGACTTTTTCAGCCTATAAATCTTATATCCGCCCTGAACACTCTTCAATCTTAGCAGCTCAACGCTCTCTCTGTCTGTAAGGTAAGCTAACTTCGAATACTGGTGGTGGTTTAAAATATATTCTCATCTTTGCTAAATCATTGCTCCCTGCCACGCCTCACATTCTGCCATGTTCCCTGGGTGATTTCCTGCCATGCTTCCCCGCTATGCTCCTCGTGAGTCAGGTTCCTGCCATGCGCCCTGCCACGCTCCTGCCATGCTCCCTGTGTGTTCCTTGCCACGCTCCCTGCCCGCCATGCTCCCTGTGTGTTCCCTGCCACGCTCCCTGCTATGCTCCCTGTGGTCCCTGGCCTTGTTCCTGCCATGCTCCCTGTGGTCCCTGGCCTTGCTCCCTGCCATGCTCCCTGTGTGTTCCCTGCCATGCTCCCTGTGTGTTCCCTGCCATGCTCCCTGTGTGTTCCCTGCCACGCTCCCTGCTATGCTCCCTGTGGTCCCCTGCCTCGTTCCCTGCCACGCGGCCCCTGTGTGTTCCCTGCCATGCTCCCCTGTGGTCCCTGGCCTTGTTCCCTGCCATGCTCCCTGTGTGTTCCCTGCTATGCTCCCTGTGGTCCCCTTGCCTTGTTCCCTGCCATGCTCCCTGTGTGCTCCCTGTGGTCCCTGCCTTGCCATGCCATGCTCCCTGTGGTCCCCTGCCTTGTTCCCTGCCATGCTCCCTGTGTTCCCCTGCCATGCTCCCTGCCCGCCATGCTCCCTGTGTGTTCCCTGCCATGCTCCCTGTGGTCCCCGGCCTTGTTCCCTGCCATGCTCCCTGTGGTCCCCGGCCTTGTTCCCTGCCATGCTCCCTGTGTGTTCCCTGCCATGCTCCCTGTGGTCCCTGGCCTTGTTCCCTGCTGCTCCCTGTGTGTTTCCAGCCATGCTTCCTCGCCACATCCCCTGTCGTTTCCTGCCTTGCTTTCTGCTATGCTCCCTGCAATGTTTCCTATGCTTCCTGCATGCACCCTGCTAAGCATCTGCAAAACTCCTTTATTTTCTCTCTACCATGCTCACTGCTATGATCCCTGTCATGATTATTCATTTATCACGTGTATCAGCCTGTGCATAATTAAGTCCTTCTGTACTCATCCTTCTCCCTCCGCTTTCTGCATATGCTGGCGCTCAGGCCTGAACCTCGGCAATTTTTTGGGGGAATATCCTTATTCTCATACATCAGTTTATCTGCATTAAAGTATAAATCAGCGTTTCTTTCCTGCCGAGGCCTGAGCGCCAAAGTTTAAACTATTGTATCAATAAACTCTTCTAATTGCATCTTTCTCTCTCTGTGAGTTTTTCAAATTGAAATGAAGCTAAAGCGGAAATTCAAACTGAAGAAACTCTGATTACTTCCATTCAATCTGAGGCTGATCTGCCTCCGATGCAGCCAACCCGCTTCAAGCCACTTTCCTCGATGCCCAATCATCTTCCAGCACCCTACTTAAAGCCACTCCAAATCATCTCTAAGCCTGCTCTTCAACAAGCGCAAGATCCATCGCTCCTATGTCGGACTTTGATTCAGACAACCCACCTCCATCCCCTTCTCCACCATTGTAGTAAGCTCATCCGACTCCTCCTCGACGCTCCTTCAACCTCACCTCCAGCGTGTACTCCCTCCAGACTTTCACAGAGTTCCCTGTCACTTTAAACGGTCCGGCAGAAGACCGCCACGTTGAGCCTGGTTCTGCCAGAGATTTCTTCCCAAAGGGGAGTTTTTTCTCTCCACAGTCGCTTCATGCTTGCTCTTCATGGACAATTCGTAGACAGTTTATGCAAACTTTGTTCATTCAGTGACATCTAACTCAAGCATCACCCTGTATACCAGCCTCTATGGATTAACCAAACTTCATCTATCTAAACTCCACCACCAGTTTCAGGCCCGGGGGGAATATCCTTATTCTCATACATCAGTTTATCTGCATTAAAGTATAAATCAGCGTTTCTTTCCTGCCGAGGCCTGAGCGCCAAAGTTTAAACTATTGTATCAATAAACTCTTCTAATTGCATCTTTCTCTCTCTGTGAGTTTTTCAGATTGAAATGACTTTGATGAGTAACATCTGGAGATCACCATATGTAATTTGTAAGTGAAATTAGGCCCCTTCAATAAAAAAAAAATGTTTTAGTAGTTTTTGAGACAAAAGAGTGTGAACAAAATAAACATTTCCATTTTCACCAGTAGACCAGCATAATAGAAAAAAGTTACATAAAGCATGAAAAAAAATGTTTCAAAAAACAGATGTAAATGTGTGTAAAAAAAAAAAAAACGAGGTCGATATATCGCAAAGATTATGCTTTTATTTTGAAAAGTAGTCTCAACCATTACTGTCATAGTGTTTATGAGACTGGGTTGGTCCACGTCAATTTCTGACAATTTACGGGAGTTTTCGGCGAAGCCTGCAAATTGCCGTAAACTGCTGCTAACCTGAAGTTCCACGACAATCTACAGTGCCGCATATTGACGAAAATCCCACTTTTCATGCAGTGTCTTGGTCCCACAATAAGGCATATGTGTATGCGCTTCGAGTCCAAGCATGGCTTTTTTAAGCAGTAGGCTTTAAAAAGTAGCTTTAAAAACATCTGTAAGTCTCTTTTAAAGCACAACCAACTTTATGAATGCAGTTAAAATGTCTATGAGAAACATCCATTTTTTTTTCCAGTGAAGTTTACATGGGCCCAGTGTCTGAGGTGAAGAAAGTTCAATATGTAAAGGAGAGGATTAAAGAGTTCTTGGGAATTGAGCATATTGAACATATAGTTGCAGTGAAGTGGATTATACAATGTGAAAACAGGCGTACAGGTGGAAAATCTTTGGTCATTTCTAATGTCATTAACGGTACACCCGAATTTGCGATTGTTGAAAATATATATGTTGCAAATTCATTTGTATATAGTTTTGAATGTCAAACTCTTACTACAGTTGGTTGGAATAATCCATATTTGGCCTATGAGGTAAAAATGCCTTGCCTAGCTCAAGCCAATATTTTCATAGATGCTGAGGAGCTAATTGATTATACAGCATACTCATGTGTAAATTTCAATAATAAAAAGTACATTCCTGTAAAATATGACCTCACAGATGTTATTAAATATCATTCTTGAATCAGTTGTGATGTATTTTGACAAACTAATGTTTCATGTTTTGCCATTTACTGTTGGGCAGTTTTTGTACTAATTATCTTTTCAATAATTTTGGTATAGTCTGTCCAGAGTATCACAGAACAAAATTTAAGATATTTTGGCATTTGTTTGTGTTTTTCTAAATTACTTGTTTGGTTTTGTTAAAAATGCTTAAAAATAGTGTATTGTTTTATAAACTGCTAATTGAGCATATGGTTTATATGAAGTTAAAAATAAAACCGATTTGTCTTAATTCAAGTTTACTTCTTTTCTTGAAACAAGATTCTTCATATTTGTCATGTTGGGTTCAAGGCGTCTAACCCACATGCAGAAACACTCGTGAGACAGGGAAAAAGTTCAAAGGTTTATTTACAAAATATACAATGAGTATGAACTGGTCCTTGGTTCGGCAGATAGGTCACGAGGGGAACACCACTGAGGAGGACAGAGAGATTAGTGTTGATCCAGGTTAATTGCAGGTTTTCTGATGTTGGAGTTAATACCTGCTCAAGGGTGGAACGGAGCTGCAGGGGGGGAACCTTGAGGGTCCAGAGGCTAGTCGGCAGGCTGAGGGCAGAGGCTTAACTGAGTGCAGGCAGGCAGATTCCAGACAGAGATTACTCTCCAGGATTTCACTGAGTGCAGGCAGGCAGATTCCAGACGGAGCTCACTCTCCAGGATTTCAGGTCTTCAGACAGGACTCAATCTGTGAGGCAGAGAAAAACAGGGTCAGGCAGGCTCACCAAGTCAGAGATTCAGATCTGGTTGTTTGGCTCAGGTCTAGCTCTACCATTACTGGCAAACACTCTGGCAGGGAAGTGTTAGCCTCCTCCTCCTCAAATAGGGCTTCCTGATGAGCAGATGAAAGACAGGTGTTGCAGTCAGCTCATGCCCCCAGGAGATCTCGTGCGCCCTCTGGTGGAGAAAGTGGACAAAGCCTCCAGATCCCAACAATATTTTACAGCCATTACTAAAACTTCAAACTCTTGTGAAATCTCAAAAAGCTTGTTGTAATCACATAATGACTCAAAACAAGATTTTTTTCAGGCCTTTTTCACTTATCAAGATTTTCAAGTTGTATTGTCTTGAAACAAGTTAGTATATCTCACTTAAATGTATCTCCCTAGATGGTTTTGACTTGTATTAAGTATGATGAGTGGTTTTGACTTGAAATGAGAGAAATGTGCTTAATAAGATGTCTATTTTTTCCAGTGTAACACTTTTTAAAGATGTGTTACAACCCTGTCAGCCATGTTTACCTAGCTGTAGTAGCATAGCGGTTTGAAATTAGCACGGGGAAATTAAACACATTTTGCCTGAGAAATTACAGAACCTAAATTTATCTTCAAACTAGTTTACTTAGTTTTGCATGCTATCGCTATGTCCAGAGATTCTGATTTCTACATATTTGGTGACACAATGATAAGCTGATAAAAGGTAATGTCTTCTGACTCTTGGCTTATCTGAAGTGTTAGTTTTTGCCTTCTTAAAAATGAAATCTCTCAAATCGCGTTGTCTTTGCTGCTTGGCCATGATGCTGTTCAGAACCGTAACCTGCTCTGCTGGTTGCGCCACTGAGGTCAAAAATGAAATCACGTGTGCCCTGTGGGCCACCGTAATTGCCAAATGTTGAAAGGGCAATATTATTGCAATTACTGTTAATATATAATAGAATTTTGAAACATTTAGTGATAATATGTCACAGGGGATGGTTTGATCCGGTTTATCCGCTCCAGCTGACGAGCAGCTGCACGCCATTTATAAATAAAGACTGTTTTTAACTCATTCGGATCTGTCTGTTTGAATATTGGGTCCAAGGTTTCGAGCCTGACATAGAAGTGCTTTTTCTTCCTGTGGAGGATGAGGAGAGCCCACCTGCCCCCACCCATCCTCACCACCTTCTACAGAAGCACCATAGAAAGCTTTCTGACCAGCTGTCTCACTGTGTGGTGTGGAGGCTGCAGCGGCTCAGACTGGAAGAAGGTGAGGAGAGTGGTGAGAACAGCAGAGAGGATCATTGGGGCTCCTCTTCCCTCTATGAAAGACATTTCATCCTAGCACTGTGTGACCCGAACCCTTAACATAATCAATGACCCCTCAAACCCTCATCATGGACTGTTCTCCCTGCTGCCCTCTGAGTAGAGGCTTTGCGGCATTTCGATGCAGGACCTGCAGATTCTGCAACAGCTGCCATTAGACTTTTGAACTGTCAAAAACTCAAATTAAGTCACAAATTGAGAGTCTGCATCACACTAATAACATTATACTTGCACTACATGGTGAATCTTCAACTCAGTGTTTCTGCTGCTGTTTGTACCATATCTATTTGTTTTCGCTCTGCTCTTAAGCTTTCACATCAATGCCTTTTACACTTTCACTTTCAATGCTAAGCTGCTGCTCATTCAAGCTGTATGTAAAGAAAGTTCATTTTCTAAACACTGTGTAAATTTTGTTTAACTCTACAATTTCACTCTGTGCACAAACAGAGAGGAGCTCTTTTATTTTCAGGTCCCACTACTTTCTAGCCATCAATAAAATCATCACTAAAATCAACCTGCTTGCTTGAAAAGTTTGCTTTGATAAAATGTTGCCAGCTTGTTTGTCAATGAAAGCTATTTTTGCAGAGGTTAACAAGATGTAGTAGGAGTCAGGACTGTTGCTAGGCAACGCGCTTTGTGTAAACACGCAAATGCATGCCCTACCCAGTAATGCAACCAGGTGAGTTTTAACACTTTTTGCTTTTTTATGCATAACCCTGACCCAAAAAATTACCTTTAAATTATTGGGTAAGATTCAGTGGTGTCAAAAGTACACACATTTGTTACTTAAGTAGAAGAATAGATACTGCAGTTTAAAAACACTCTGGTAAAAGTTGAAGTATCAACTTGACCTCTTTACTCAAGTAAAAGTGAAAAAGCATGTGCTCCAAAAACTACTTAAAGTGTAGAAGTATAAAGTAACCTTTAAAAAAAGAGCCAGATCCCACTATATGACTTGAAAGCTCAATTTTACGACTATTTCGAAAAATTCTTTGAGATAGGGCCAAGGATGAGGGAGGTCTTGTTGGTCTCCGTCTCCTTCTCCCGATACGCTCTCGCCTGTGTCCGACCTTTCAGACATTTAGACATGTTTTTCTGAATCGACATTGCAGCATGGTATAGACAAATCATGTTTGCAGTTTGAAGAACACCTGCTTGCTTTTGATGATTTCCTTTAGCTAACCAATGAGTGTTTGCGTTCTATGACTCATCCAATTACACTAGTTTTCACTAGATGTGGATGGCGCCAATGATCTGCATTGGATGGAGCACATGATGTGAAATAAATATTTATAAACATTAAACTAGGGGTAGCCAACTAAAAATCAGCGGGGTCAGAATAAAGAAAATCATCAACCAGTAAAGGTCCGAAGACATTTTTAATTATAATCTGTTACTTTAAACAGGATTTAACACTGAATTAAAAAATGAGGTGTTTATGCATCCATGTTATACATTGAATTCTTAAATAAAAAAAAAAATAAAACAATAGAAATTGCCAAAAATTGCATCCCGTGTTTTCTCAGTGGAGTTGACCCTTGTATGACTGTATTCCTGTATTAGAGACTGACATTTTTTCGGGAATCCCACGGGTCACGGGATTCCCGTGAGATTCCCTTGGGATGGGAGTCAGTATTAGTAACGATCACGTGATTGGGACAGTACAGGATTAAACATTAACGGGAGCAGAAGGGGAGCGGGAGCAGACCAATGGTATCTAAAAAAACTAGGATCGATGCCAAAAATAAAATACTACAGTTAGAAACAGGAACTTAACTGACCCTTCATAGAAATTCAGATTCAATGTATTGGCAGAAATCTTATTGAAGAGACCAAGAATGGGAGTGGTGCAGGAGCGGGAGTCATTCTGAATGGGAGCGGGATGGGAGTGGGAGTATTTTCACCAGGAGTGTGACGGGACAGGATTTAGATTTCTACTCTGGCCCAGGATCGGGACGGGACACAATTTTTTCTGTGGGAGTGGGACGGGACAGGAGTGAAAATCCACTCCCGTGTCAGTCTCTATCCTGTATATCCATCAGTAGTTAAAGGACAAGGGTCAGTAAATGCAAATTCTGCCTGTAAAACAATGACAGCACAATTGTCGCTGTATGATCTTAAGCCTCATTTGGAGTTTTTAAACATGCATTTGAAAAACTTTGATAATTTGCTGCTTTAATATTATAGATTTTTTAGAATAAAAAGCTAACAGATGTGCATAATCAAAAACATTGTCATTTATGATTCTTTCCTTCTAAGTATGAAATGTCCCATGCTCCTGAATCCACCATTGCTATTTGATGCTTGCAAATGCATCACACTGGTCTGTGAACGCTGTTCTGTGTAGATGTGCTTTTGATTTTCCGCTTAAGACAAAGCTTTGTAGTTTCAAAACTCATGTCGGCATCACTGTTTATTGTTGTGTGTGAATAACAACAGAGACTACAACAAATAAATCAGCCGTACCTTGGACAAAATGTCTGGATTTAATGTTGTTCATAACACCCGTACTTTTGTTAATGAATCTGCCAAATAACCACAATTGTTTCCAACGAGAGGCATATTTAAACATTATTTCATTAATATAACAACAAGTAGCTCCATTGGTCATATTTTAGCCATTTTTCTACATCAATAGTCGCAGTAGTACAGAGTGAGGCACGCTCCCGCAACTGGGGATGCATATCTCGGCAGGCATGCATTTTCAGCATAACAACAGACTCCAGTCTGCTAATCCGTGATCTTTGCATTAAATCGAAGCCAAGGGTAACGAGTAACGTTTGCTTTAAAAATGTAAGGAATAGAAAGTCGAGATACTGGTGTGAAAATGTAATGAGTAGAATTCAGAAGTAGGATGAAAAATAAGTAATGGAGTAAAGTATAGATACCCAAAAAAGTGTACTTAAGTACTAACCTGACTCCGCCAGATGGATTTGCTGGATTTGCTCCCGCATATCCATCTGGAAACCTTCCGTTGAAGTAATTTTAGAAAGGGGCGAAAATACTGGTTAGCTGATTGGCCTATGTTGGTGATAGACGGGCCAATTAAACCAATCAGATCAACGAAGCATATGACGCACTAACAGAGCGACGGCGAAAACACAACCACAAGCCAGGCACAAGCCAATTGATAGATCAAACTCTTGCCGAAACCAGTCAGGAGAAGAGCAAAAACATCTTTTCCTCTGAGAAAAGCCTCCAGAGCAGTGTTTTGCTCTTCTTTCAGTGAAGAAATACTCTGTAATTCCCGATAAAACTTTGCTCGATAGCCACGCTAGCGCTAGTTTCATTGGCTAAAGCCGCCATGTTCTTTTAGACTTGGATTTCGCGTTGTCACACCTCAACCCGCCTCAAAGCCAGCGCTGATTGGACGTTCGTTTGGTGAACTGCTCCAAATTTTCTTTAAGGGAAAGTAGCCAGACTGATCTGTGAGTGAAACCTTGAAAGCTCGTGAGATAAGGATGGTCTTACAAGGCTACTTAAGTACAGCCACAAAGTATTTGTACTAAGTTTCTTGACACCTTGGTAAGATTGTAAGTGTGACATCTATATTTGCAGAAAAAGGAGCCAAAAAATCTGATTAAGCTTAGTGCCCAATGAAACCTTAGACCTATCATCTAATTAAAACAACAGGACATGTGTTTTTTCTTACATTTCTGGTTAAAAAAATAATTAATACTGAACTGTGTATCTATCTATCCAATGCTATATTTGTTTGTTTTATATTCCTTTGCAGTCCTGCTAGCCCACTGCTAACAAAAGGAGGGAACTGACTTTGATGGCCGTGTGACATAAATTGTTCATTGTG
>JAGKQL010001036.1:4777-15730 GCA_018398635.1 Cyprinodon brontotheroides
AACTAATCCTTATTTGTGCACATTAATTATGTTTTTGATAAAAATCCTTTGGCTAAAATGCCATCAGAACGCTGATAAATAGAGAGGAAAAAGGGACAAGAAGAGAGGGACAAAACCTAGAACAGATAATGGATGTCTATTCTATTAACATTTCTCTATCTGTAGAATGGGTCTGTTTTATGGGTTTTCTTCTCAGGGGGCCCCCTGCCTGTCTTTGCCTAGGGCCCCAAATTTCCTAGATCCGCCCCTGAGTGTAATCATAGTTGCAGATGATTGAAACAGCCCTGTTTAGTAAGCATCACTAATACTATGACACCGAGTGATTGATTATGTTTTATGATTAATATTCTCAACATTGCTTTTGCATAACCCTGGCGCATCACCGTTAGGCTACGCACGGCTGCTACATAAAATCATTTGTAGTTTTGTTTACCAGTGTTGCAGGAACAGCAGAGCTCTTCAAAATCCTTTTCTTCGTATGTCTTGGGCACGAAGACGCATAGTCGTCCTCGCTGAAGTGAGCACTGCAAAGTCGGAGCTTTTTAATTTTTGCCAGTCTGGTGTCAACATGGAATCCCAGAGCGAGTAGCCAAAGTTTCCTGAGCGCAACGTCCGTCAGAGGAAAACGATGAAAACTGAGAGTCGATTTACCATCAATTTTGTTGGCACAACCAGGATAATCGCAAGCCTTCACCATTTTTAAACACCCGGATTTATATAAATATAATCAAATACTATCTTGTAAAAGTGTTATTAACTTGGTTAGCTCAAAAGCTAGCTCGGTGGCGTTGCTTGTAAACAAAGGCTGCTAAGTTAGCACTGAAATGAGCTAGAAAAGTTGAGCTCGCTGTCTGAATGACGGCGCGCACTGATACAAACAGAGAGAAAATAGGACCAATTGATAACGATGTGTGACTTTTTCCACTACAATGTTTTTGGGATGCAAAAATATCGCTCTTTTGAACACATAATGTTTTGGGAAGAGAAACGTTTTATTTCGCTGGCTCTAGCAAACCTGCCGGACTACTTTCGGCTTGACCAAAACTGGACGAGAACTCTGCTCACAGGATGCTGCCAGGGGTAAGTCAGTGTGATTGCATGCCGCTGGTGATGGGGATGCCATACAGATTCATGTCAAAAATCCCGAACTATCCCTTTAAGCACACATAAAATGGAAAATAAACCAAAGAACATATTTCAGACTTTATCCTTGTCAGGGTATAGTTTGAGATATCAAAAAACATTCAGCACAAAAAAAAGCATATGAAACACGAGACAAACATTTCACCAGAAAGAAAACATTGGAGGCCGTAGACACATGATAGTCAATCTGACATTTGAGCATCGGCTGTGTGTGTGTATGATGATCATGTTCAATTTGTTCATGAACGCTGTCCACAGGCCATTGTCCCTGATAAGATGGAAGTTTATCAAACAGCGCTCCACCTGGAAATAAAAGATTTTCCTCTATTTTATTTTTTTTTATTTTTTTATTTATTTATTTATTTGAATAGGGACAATGCACATTAATGAACATCAGTATAAAACAAATGTAAATATGCCGGATTATAGCTACAAAGCTAGTTTTCATCCATTAGCAGACCCTAGGCAGGCAAATACATAAGAAAGAACATAACATACAATAAAAGCATCACAAGGAAATGTTAAGAATTTAGTGGTTAGCATGACTGGTTTGTTTTTCATCTGTAGTTTGAGTTGGGCTCTGAAGCTGATCAGTGTAGGGCTCTCCGTATGCGCAGAGGAAGACTGTTCCAGATGTTAGTGGCTCTACACAGAGAGTGTTCTGACCAAGTTGTTCTTCTGTGAGGGACCCTCACAGTCTCCTCTGGAGGAGGCCCTGGTTCTCAGGCCACTTGAAGTCTTGTGTTTGAACAGAGTAGACACAGGAGGTGGGGGCTAGTCCATGTAGCTTTATAAATGGAGCATACATACTTAAAATTTATAAAATTTCAAAAATTTCAAAGATTGTAACTTGTTAAAATATTACATACAGGAAAGAATTAGGTTTTGGTCAAACACTTTTAGAGATCTTTTGTACAGTGATTCAATTAATTTTTAAGTTGGTAATCTGTGGTGAGAGACCAACTTGTGATGCAGAAGTATTCAATGTGAGATACAATCATTGAGTGAAGAACAATTCTAGTTGTTAGGGCGTTAAAAAGACCTGATTTGTTTAAAGTTTTTAAAGGTTAGAATTTGACAGTATTGGCAAGTTTTTTTATGTGATTTTTAAGGACAAAGTGGAGATCAAGTATCACATAGGGTACTTGAATTCTGTGACAAGTTGTAATTCTTCTCCTTTCAAGAGAATACTCCAGAGCTTTTTATTTCTTTTGATTGCTGAGAACATCAAACAGACCGTTTTTAAGTGAGAAGCAAACATGATTTAAAATCCAGTAATTTACTTGCTCCATGGCAGAGGTCAGAATAGAAGCTGCCTCTTTAACACTTCTTGCATGAGTATAAATTACAGCGTCATCTGCATACATTTGAAAATTCACACTATTACATGTTTTTGGGAAGATCATTTATGTACAGAGGGAGAACTAACGGGGACAGTATTGATCCTTGCGGCACACCGACAGAGACATCCAGGACCGATGATTTTATACTGTCAATTTTACACATTGTTTTTCTTTGAGGATAGGTATGATTTAAGCCACTGAATTGCCTCTTACAGAAATTGAAGTCTGACAATTTTGTTAGAAGAAGTTCATGGTTGACAGTGTCGTAAAGCCTTTTAAGGTCAAGGAACACTGCACCCCAACACAGGGTATATATCCACTGACTTTTCACCTTTTCTATAAAAAAGCTGTTTGCTGATTCAGTGGAGTGGTTTGCTCTGAAGCCAAAACTGCATTGTACAGGTTAAAGGGACATTATTTAAATGTTCATTTATAATGTTACCATCTCTCAACAACCTTGAAACAACTGGAAGTATACAGATTGGTCGCATAATTGGATGTATTTGAACCCGCCTACCAGATTTAAAGATTGGGGTGACTGTATGCCTATGGATGATGGACAATTCTCTGTTTAAGTGATAAATTAACTATGTGGAGTTATTGGCTTAATAAGGGACTCTTTGCATAATTTTAGGAGATGAGTGTCTAGTCCATGAATGTCTTTAGCTTTCTAATTTTTTAGTGAACTAATAATTTTGGAGACTTCCAGCCCTGTTATTTCGCGTAAATTAAAAACAGGCTGTGTGAGATCAATGGACCTTGGTTTAAGATCAGGAGATGGAAATAATTTGCTTATTTTTCTCACAGAATTTATAAAATAATTATTAAATTAATTTGTCAATAGATCTGGATCAGTCACAGCAATATTGTTAATTTTCAACTCAATTTCTTGTTTCTCTATATTGTTGTTGTCTCTGTACCTTTAAGTTGAGGTGTTCTTTTTGCCCTTCATGCAAAACATTTCCTTCAAGTGAGACTTAAAGAACTTTACAGAAAAAAAAAGATAAATGAGAGGATCCAGACAGATATTACAAACTGACATTAAGAGAGTCACCTCCTTCAGGTAGTAAAACACCTCTGAACAATGTCCTCCAAATAGGATGTAAGGAAGTTGAACAAGGTGAAAAGGAACAAAACAAAAGCAGAAAACACTGACTAACACCAACATATTCCTGCGAGACTTTAAAAGTCTCTTGGAGTTGGAGCCCATCTGTCTCTGCTGGATCTGTCTCACCCTGCGGCAGGTGTTATAGTAAAAAAAGACAAGAGATAAGAGAACTAACATGAAGATGAAAGCAGCAAAACAATGCATCACTGAGTGCAGTGAATTTACACGGTCAGACAGTAGAAATTTGCAATGTGCTGAGATACGGATGAGGTTTGTAGGTGATCAGCAAAAGGATGCTGTATGATGTCATTAAGGTCAGGGGAACAAACCAGGTGGTCATCGAGATGATGTGGCTGGCTTTGGTAGTCATCAGGAAGGAAGTTTCTGAGCTATAAAAGATCTTCATGTACCTACGGAGAAATAGAACGAGTAAGTAATGATTAATTTTCCTTATTTTTGGACTTTTTTATTGGCTAAAATTCTACAGTTCTGAATTTATAGTTACACATAGATTGGTAGCTGTGCACCTAAGTTGGTGGCCCAAAATAGCAGACAGCATATCTTCCTGGAACTGCGTACCGCCCCAACCCACTGATTTCACATCCTCCTTAACTGCACATTGTAATCTATGAGAACTATTCCACATTTATCATGATGAAGTGACAAAATGTGACAGAAGCGAGCAGAAACAGGTCCAGACGGAAGGAGGAGGGAGGCTGTGGGCATGTGGTAATCAACCCAAATCGGCTGCCAATGCGGACCTAGTGTTTTAATTATGACGTTTAAAATGAAGTGTTCAGGACCTCATATTGTGCTCCAATCAATTAACAAATAATATAGCCCATGCTGTCCCAGAGCTTCCTTTGTGTCCATCATACTGTTTTTTTACTTTTTTTTTTTTTTTTATGTATCCATCTATATTGCACCTATTGGTTTCTTGGTCCTCTTTAGTCTTTCATTGCTGTAGAACATAACAAAGGAACTAATAAACCAAGTTATAAAGTTCTGGCCAACCAGTTTCCCGAATCCATTTTTTTATTTCTACCAGCGTAAATAAAGAGGATATAAAAGCATGGTGTATGCTTAAAAAACAGGGAAAAAAAATACAGCTTTCAATGTTTAAACAGCACCCTAGTCTTAACTATTTACCTTACTGGCTATTAAGTTCTTGTACCTGTTAGCTGCGATGTAGCCCATGAACAGGATACTGGTAATCATGTTGAGGTAAAGCAGCACAGATCCAAAGCTACAGTAAAACAGATGCACAGTGAAAGACCTGGTGGAGTAATACATGATTCGCATTGGGAGGCTAATGCACAGCAAAAAGTCAGCAGCTGTCAGATGTTTCAGGTAGATCGTCAAGCTTTTGGAAACTTGTCTATGAGCTCCACAGCAGTGAAACCACAAAGTGAAGCTGTTGAGGATCAAGCCCACCTGCAGATGAGACCAAAAATATTAATAATATTTCTATATTCTGAGACTTTACAACACTGAGACACAATGCTTACCAGAAACACCAGACTGTAGAAGAACAGGAGTAAAGGGTGATCGGATCTTTCCACTGGATCACACGTCATGTTCTGGGATGTTGCAGAGTATTCATTGATGGATGAATTCATTCCATCCATGTCTCTCGTGTTTCTGTAGATTAATTATTGAATGCAAAGCAATCCTTAGTCACACATATAGTACGTATAGATGGATTAAACAAAGATTAATTTTCATGCATTGTAGCTAAGACTTTATAGGATGGTTGTCCTGTTGGAATTTGATCCTCTCTTATCTTTCAAAACACTTCTTCATTTTCAAATGACAGACTGAAAGGAGCTCTGGGAGATGGTCAAAGCCTTAAAAGTGTTGAAGACTGCTTTACACTTCCCCACAACTTCCTCCTTGCCCTTTCTGTTGGGTTCCTTGATGCTATTTGTTCTCTGACGATCACTAACAAACTTCTGAGGCCTTCAAAGAATGCCGGATGTTCATATGCTGAGTAAATCTCTGGACTTATTTAAATCAATCAGTTTACGACATAGCATTTTACTCTATGGAAACTTTTTACAGTCTAACCAGATAAGGCAATATTTCATAATCAATGGAATTTTTAATTTGAATTTTTTGTTTGAATTCAGAATCTTCATATAAACTGTTAGGAATAATCTTTATTTATCAGAAGGTTTTAAAAAGATCCAAAATATCAAGGCTGTTAAGTATAATAGACATATGTATTTGTCCATTAAATATGCCAATAATCTCCTACCCATTGTATGCTGCCTATATAGATAGAATAGCATACAAGTAATGATAATAATAATGATAATGATAGTAATAATACAAATACCCTCTTCTCAAGAGACAGGTTTGATGAAGCGAATGCATGTCTATAATTGTGGCAGTAAAAGCGAGGAGCACCAGAACTATGTAGGGGTTGGATACCTTATAATGACGCAACCTATGAGATAGAAACCCACTCTGTCTGACACAGTTTACAAATCATTGAAGTATAATAACCCACCGGAACTGTATTTAAGGGTTCATCACTTTTTCCATGGTGACATCAACATAAGTAAACTTCTGAGGCCTTCAAAGAATGCCGGATGTTCATATGCTGAGAGGAAATCTCTGTATACGAATAATTACTGGTTGATCAATTGGTTTTCAACCACATGAGCATTTTACTCTACGGAAACTTTTTACAGTCTAACCAGATAAGGCAATATTTCATAATCAATGGAATTTTTAATTTGAATTTTTTGTTTGAATTCAGAATCTTCATATAAACTGTTAGGAATAATCTTTATTTATCAGAAGGTTTTAAAAAGATCCAAAATATCAAGGCTGTTAAGTATAATAGACATATGTATTTGTCCATTAAATATGCCAATAATCTCCTACCCATTGTATGCTGCCTATATAGATAGAATAGCATACAAGTAATGATAATAATAATGATAATGATAGTAATAATACAAATACCCTCTTCTCAAGAGACAGGTTTGATGAAGCGAATGCATGTCTATAATTGTGGCAGTAAAAGCGAGGAGCACCAGAACTATGTAGGGGTTGGATACCTTATAATGACGCAACCTATGAGATAGAAACCCACTCTGTCTGACACAGTTTACAAATCATTGAAGTATAATAACCCACCGGAACTGTATTTAAGGGTTCATCACTTTTTCCATGGTGACATCAACATAAGTCTTATACATGTATTTTTTCTTTACTATACTTAGGTGTAATCTTAATAAAATTTAAGTTGTTTAAGAGTTTTTCACTATATGAGCTTTTTAAAGTGTTTTTTAAATATAATCGTAGAGACTTAAGCAGCTAAAGAGGGCATTAGCCTACATTGCAAATAGTGATGAAACACTGTTTTACATACATCAGTTAAAGATATTTTACATACAAAGTGTCCAAAAATTAATCATCTTAAAACAGCTCTGGTCTTAATTAAAGAAATACTACTTCCCCCCACAAAAAGAATACAGTGCGAAATAGCCTTAAAACATTGTTTTTAGGAGTTTTGATTTGTTCTCACAGTGATCCTGTAGGACTTAACAGGAAATTTAAAAGTTTACCTAAATAAAGTAATCTATAATTGCCATGTTTGGCTAAACGTATTTAGCCCACATGCAGACCACACTCGGCAACAAGGATCAGTTAACTGTTTATTGAGTTTAACCAGAAAAAAGCGTAAGCAATGGAGACGACGAGAAAGCAACAGCACCGAGACCTGTTCGACTTCACCGGATGCGGCAACCTAACCGTGCGAGGACGACCGGGTGAAAGGGAGGACCTAGTGGTGACTCAGAACTAGGAGTTGGCCGGGAAGGCGATCGAGAGGAAAACCACTATGGTTAACACTCTGGCGCCCTCCCGCTGTCCGTATGTTGCTCTTATAGCGCAATGAGACGCTGCTGAACCATCCGCAGGTGCACATGCCCCGCCCACTTGTGAGCTGCAGACACCTGCGGAGAAAGCAGAAGGGAGCAGAACTGGCAGAAACTGCACGGTTCTGTCGGCTGAGTACTGACAATATTTATAAGTGAAAACATAGTCACAGGAATATAAATATCTTGGTTTTCACCTGGACAACAGACTGAGAATTAACAGTGAAATTATCTCAAAGAACAAACGCAGGAGACTGTAAATGGGGTAGAACCCAGTAACTAAATAAAACTCAACAAGCAGAAAAGAAAGGCTGTGTTGGGATCTGGAGGTCTGTCCACCTTTCTCCAGCAGAGGGCGCCCTAGGTCTCCTGGAGCTGAAGCTGACTACCACACCTGCGGCTCGTTTGCTCATCAGGAGACCAGCATTTAAGCAGTGGCAGAGCTACACTCCAGTGCCAGAGTGTTAAGCCAGTTACGGTTAGCAAGCCTGAGCCAACCAACCTGTCTGATTCTCTGACTCCCCTGAAACCTGAACCAGAACCTAACTTGTTTTTGTCCTCTCTGCTTCCTAGGAAGAACCTGACTGAACCCTGGAACTCTGGAAGAGTTTCTCAGCTGAGACCAGCTGTCTGATCTCAGAAGAACCTTGGAAAGTCAAACTGTCTGAACCTGCCTGCCCGCTCTCAAGAAGTGAACTGGAAAGAAACTCTGATCTGAACACTGCTAAGTCTGAAGTCTAGCCCTGCCTTTGCCAAGGCCTCTGCCTACCTTCTGCCTCTGGACCCTCCTGGTTCCCTCCCTCTGCCGCTCAGCCAAGATCACTGAACAGGTACAGACCTGCATAACTCAACAAACAACAGTATTTGGATCTCAGCTAACCAAACTGTCCCTCTCTGCAGAGAACCCAGTTGTGACCAGTCCTGAATCTGTTTCCCAAACATCAGTTCTTTATTATCATTGTGTTTCAATAAACTGTTGAACTTTTCCCTCTTAGTCCGTGTGTTCTGCATGTGGGTTAGAAACCTTGATCCCAACCTGACAGGCTGGTACTCTTCTGAAAATTCTCTGAGACCTTTTGAGATGATCTTTTTCCAAGAACAAAGATTGAGAAGATAAAAGAAATAAAAAATAAGGAAAACACTGAGCATCTTCTTCACCACATGGACATTGAGAATAGAGTTGTCTCTAGGGTGTCAAAAACCTTTTTCAAAGTCACTGTTGGACAAACTTAACTGTGTTTGGGTAAGATTCAGTTTCCTCCAGATCCAACTCAAAGTCTACCACAGAAAAGACCTAAACCTGAGATAGCAAATACTGATGCTGAATGATGTAAGGATGAAGAAATGATAAATAAATCTACAAAATCATCAATTTTCTGCCAGAGTTGGTTCCTTAGGGAGATTCCTTACCTTTTTTAACAGAGCAACCCCACAGTAGTTTTGGCAGAATATATGATCAATAAAACATAAAAAATACATAAAAGGAACATAATAAAGATAATACCACAAAAAAGATTGAAACAGACGATAGGAAAGAGGATCCCAAGCTGGAAAACCTTGAGCAGGATGTATTTGTCTGGTGGTACTTACAGCTGAGTTTGTTCTTTCTTTCACAGCTTCAGATTCTGAATCTTTGCATGCCTTCAGATCTTCTCCTGTCAGTATAAAGTCTGCTGAGGGTTAAAGATATCTGTCATGAGAAAGTCCTTGAGAGAGTTGGTTCTGTTTTTTTTTTTTTTTTTCACAGTCAGGAAGCCTCACAGTTTCCTTAGTATTGCTTGAGAAATTTATTTTAATATTTGGTGTTAATGGTATTTCTTATTGATGATTAAAAGTATTTATAAGTATATTATTTTACAGTACAGTACAGGTTAACATTTATATACCGTACTTTATTTGTTTTAACAAATGCTTGGCCTGTATAAAGGTGCTTCTTGGCCCTGATTTCAATGTTGTAAGTAGTATTTCCTCATCGTATGATAACTCTAAAAAAAAAGTGCTGTTTCTACTTCTCACTTTATTTCCACCCCATCGCTGGTTCTTTTGTAACGTGAACCTCCTCGCCGACATAAACCAGTGGTTCACTGTATTTAAAAAGGAATACTCCGGATTAGCTCACTGACTTTGGTGGGTCACAACCATCCTTCGACAACAGTTTACTGTAGAAACGCCCGGCGCTATTCATCACGGCAGCAAGCAGCATTCTTGCATAATGTGCCCAAAAAGCCTGGGGGTTGGGCCTTTCATGCTTGTTGTAAAGGCATCATAGCGTCCTTTTCGAATCAAACTGAAAATTTTACCAGCTAGATGATAATAAAAATAACAAAAATAAATAAAAATACGAAAAGTATAACAATGCGCCCATTATGCTGGAGCGCCCATCAATCAGAGAAGCTGATCCTGGGGGCTGACAATGAGACAGGCTACACAGGAGTTATTGTTGATATAGTGCACTATTATAGAGTCTGGTGGCAGCAGGAGCGAATGACCCAGCCTGCGGTAGCGGCTCAGCTTCTTACAGACAGGGTGTCTACTGTAAGTCTCTCTGACTAAAGGAGCTGCTCAGCTCCTCTTTTTTACATGGGAGGCTTATAGTGAGAATGTCAATGTGAATAACTCAATTGTTGTTTCAAAAATAGAAACCTGGTTTCATTACTTTACATTCCTAACTTTCATTACTTTGTAAGCGATAAAAAATCATTTAAGGCAACTTCGGCCACAGTTGGGATTGAACCCAATCTGTTGAACCACAGACCACTGAGCTTAACCTCTACGCTATGAGCTCGCAACACGCTGACACCCCTCCCAGTCTGCTGCTTCACCAGACTGGGAGGGGTCAATCACTTTAAGAAAAGTAACACACAAAAACAGTGTAACACACAAAAACAAAAGCTTTCAACTGCACTTATATTTTACAAAACTAAAGAAAAAATATATTTTCTTACATACCCTTTTGAATAACTTTGGCTTATCTTAATGAGGAATCAACTTTGGATATGATTTTAATTTCAACATCACCAGCGCAGCACTGTCTCTGTTGCCTTTTCTCTGGATTTCGCCTCAGTCCGTATCCCGGCTCCAACTTAATTCATTTTATTTTTCATTAAATAATAGAGATGCAAATAAATAGAAATGGACAGTTCTCAGATAAGATCGGAGGTGTATCTATAACTACTATAAATCTATCAGCATTTTCATAAATAAGATTATGCAGTCCCTATGTTAAATTAATTCATTAACTTTATTTTAATCAAAAACAAAATAAAATAGAACAATATCACACCAAGATCCCCAAAAAGGGTCAGAAGGCTGGGATCTGTTTAAGCTCAAAAGATTTGAGGATCATAGCTTCGCTACAAGAAATCATCAAGTTATCAGGAACAATTAAGAAAAATATTGCTGTGTGTGTGGATGCAGGGTTCGGATATACCGATGAGAAAGCTAGGCAGCTGGAGTCGGAGCTAACTGC